>VZSC01010117.1:79015-94277 GCA_013398225.1 Steatornis caripensis | reverse complement strand
CTGGAACAGGCTGCCCAGAGAGGTTGTGGAGTCTCCTTCTCTGGAGATATTCAAAACCCGCCTGGATGCATTCCTGTGCAACCTGCTCTAGGCTAACCTGCTTTAGCAGGGGGGTTGGACTAGATGATCTCTAGAGGTCCCTTCCAACCCCTACCATTCTATGATTCTATGATTCTATTATCTGTGACATTAATAGTCAACCCAAGGCAGGAACGCCTGATCTGCACGTGAATTTACTTCCGAACCACTGTGTCCTATGCAGGTTTGAAAGATGCAATGGTTCAGGAGCTAATTAATATGTAAAAAAGATGTTTCTTCCTTAAGAGCAAAAATATTTTTCAGAAATTTGGGCAGATGGCTGTGGGGCAGTAACAAACTCAGCTATCCAATTTTAGTATTCGACTGTATTTTTCTCAAAGTTTATGCTTGTCATCTAGGCTCCCTCTGTAGACAATGAACTGAGAGTCTTCATCATAGAGTGAATGAATCACTCTCTAGAATTTCCTGTCTTTTTATTGACAACAAAATAAGCCTGTATGACAAGCTTAGATTATATTTCTAACTCTTAGATAGTTAATTTTAAGTACAAAGAATCCCATCTCAGGTGCTTTATAGTTTTACGATGTTGACCTTTGTTTTGATACATGACTTTCTTACCTTCGGGTCTAATGCTAACTGTGCTTTAACTTGTAACATTTGTCATTTTAAAAGATTGTTAAACTTGATTTGGGACATAGAACTCTTAGAAGCCTGGCTGCGATGAAAGTTTAATTGTTTGGATACACAGAATTCATTAAAATTTGTCAACCAGAATTTTTGACTTCAGTTTGAACAAATTCTATTTTAACAAAGCAAAAGGTTAAATTCCTGGTTTCAATGCAGTAAACACTTTTATAAAAGAAAAGTATAAAAGTAAGAAAATGAAGAAATGCAGTTTCATGGTCCAAACTGTGCATATTATTGAACGTATTTTTTCTGAGGACTCCATCCTGGGTTTGTCTCTCATTTTTATTTGGTGGTTTTCTTGACTCAATATCCTGTTAATCTTGGCAGCTCTGAGGCTTCTGCCATCGCAACAGGACTTCAGTTTTTCTGAAGTATTCAATATCCTGGATACTGAATTTTTAAAATATTGTCTCTTTGGAAGGCAACAGAATCACCCGTCATTTGAGTGGCTGTGGTTTCACCAGAGTTTCCACTTCTTTTCTTCTGTGTTGGAGTCAGATTTAAACAGCTTTGATTCAAAGGATCTGCACAACCCTCTTGGGACTCTCCCTGTCCTGACATTAATGCCGGCATTCATGGCACTTTACAGCAAGAGCTTGATAGAAGTTGCTTTCATTGACATCTTATTGATTTTAGGTACAATACAATGCTGCTTGCTCACACTTACAATGTTCTAATAAAACGCTGTCCCTGCTCCCTTTTCCTTCCTAATTCTATACCTCTGTTCTATCTCCATTTTATCTTTTCTCTTTTTTCCCCCACTACAGTTTGGTATCAGGATGAACAAGCATATACACATGCACACAGGTGTAGTCTCCCCATAAATACTAACTTATGCCCCGCTTTGGTTTTGAGAGATTTCTTCCTACTTGCTGTCTCCATCAGCATCACAGCTCCAGTCAGACTTGCTCTTCGCTGCAATCCTAATGGGCAATTTCAGGCTTATGATGAAGAGTAAGAAAACAGGCAAATGGCTGTAAGCATGCAAGCTTGAAGGGGTTTCATTGCCAGCTCATTATAGCTCCACTAATGAGATTTCCACCCAATTTGTGGGATAGGAGAGCTCAACTCAAAAAAGGGACAGAGCTACCAATACAGTGGGATTAGTATGCCTTATTAAAAAAATAACCTTTGTTAAATCAGGACTCAGCAGTTAGGGCAGTGTCCTTATACACTGGCACAATACAAAAGCAGTTGCTGGATTATTTACATTATACTCATCAGCTTGTCATAATTGCTGAAGTGATGTAAAACTCATACAATTCATTTAGGCAATAACAAATACATACTTTATGTACCATCTTCAGTAAAGTACAGCTAGTAAGATTTTTGCTAGGAAGTAAAAAACAATGCTGTTTGTGAAAATGTGTTTAAAATGAATCTTGGGATGCAGTAATTAAATGGCAAAAAGACATGGAGGTCCTGTGACACTAAAATAAAAACCTGTAAGGAAATACCAAGTCATTTCCCAATTCTGTGGTTGTACACGAGGGAATGAAATGCTGAAAATGTGAACATGTTCTAGAAATTTAGCAAAAGTTTCTTTTCAATTCACCCAGAGACCTGTCATCTACACTCCATGATTGCTAACCTTCAAATCTCAAATAAAGTGGTATTTATTATTTGCTTAGTTATAATTATTTCTTTTGATTAACTTAGTCCCTATATAAACCCCCTTGAAACACAGACCTACCTCTTCTGAACCAACTATAACAAAAGGTGACGACTTCCTTATTCAAATATACAGTTATTATACATTTCAATAGGCCATTTAAAAGCACAGATCTAGCATGTAGCCTAATTGAAAACAGTGGCAAATTTATTTCATATCTGCCAGAAGTAGATCTTAGTTCCCTAAACTGCATTTCCTTTGCATACGCTACAAAGGATATAGATGCAGTTCTCCGTGTCGTGAGGGCCTTACTCTCCTGAACTTCTGGAAGTAGCAGGTAATATTCAAACTGACAACTAACATTTGTCCTCTCCGAACATTGCTCTGTCTCCATGGAGGCAGATATTTCTGTCTAAATCCATGCGATTTTTTTTTAAAACTGCAAAGCACTGTAACAGGATTTTTTTTTCACAGTAACAAAACCTCAGTTCTGTAACCAAATGGAGTCAGCCTGATTTAATCAGGCTATCAATCACCCTGCAGAAACTAGAGAGGAGGCAAATAATTTTTTCCATCTCCTGCAAAGGCACAGAATACACCATCAAAATTTCTTAGTGTTGCAGTGGATCAAATTTGGCATGGGACTTCCACCAGAAGGTAGAAATATCGGGCTCTCCTACTTAACCTACTGCAAGTCATTTGTAAGCTGTGCTAGGAAAAAGGCAAAGCTACATTTAGGGACCTTCTCAAAAATGCTGGAGGGTAGCAAGATCATTAGAACATGCTACCAGACTGCTAATCAATCAGTCATCAGCCAATTTTTATTGCAACAGGATAGAGACTCAAAGCGTCTGCCAGTCTTATAAGGCAGGGTCTCAAAGTGACAAACACGTGCCTCAGTCTGTTATTTTTCACTCATTGCGTACCAGCGATATCAGCTGCTAGCTGGAGTGTCCCAGTAAGCACCGGACTTCACAAGTAATCATCCGTCTACAGCCTCTCTGGGCAACAGGAGCATTGCAGCATTGGCAATTGGACCCAGATTTCTTGAGCTGCATTCCCATGTACTAGCCACGGTCCTTGCAATAAATTGTATCTTGATCTTAAAGATGTTTTAGAGGTAAGCATGCCACATAAGAGATCTGATAACCCCCAGAAAAAGTGGAAATGGAAGACTTTATTAGAATGTCAGTGTTCTCAAGTGCTCTAGTGACACAAACTGAAAAAATTCTAGGTTGGTTCCTCAAATAAAATGACTTAACTGCAGACAAATCTTGTAGCGACTTCTTGTCTCATTAGCCTTTTCCTCAGGGCAAACCACTGTCTGCCTTGTTGTTTAACCCACAGATATGCTAGGAGATCTATTCAATATCATACCTTGTGTATTTTGAAGCCCGATTAGTTGTATTGCTGTATTTCTGTCAGTTTGCCTAAGTCAGATATTGCTATGTTCTGGCATAATGGTACTCAAAGGAAACTGGAGGAACGTGCTGTTTCTTCAGGAGTCTGAAAGTAGCTCTAACGTTTTTGTACAGATAAATGCAACAGTTTTATAGTTTGATGAGGAAAGAAACCACCACAATCTGCTTTGGCAGCATGTTCACTGTGATTTCTACAGTGTGTGAACACAGCAAGGAGAGTGACAGGGTTGGGGGGAATTTCTCAGCCAAGTAGAGTAAGTTAGAAACAAGTTCAGCTCTAGTGAAAAATCTTCTTTGTCTTTAATTATCATCCCTTTGTATATTTATAAAATCTGCTGGTTATTTGGCACAGTGTTAATATATACCTGGTTTTTTTAAGTTAGTTCTTTCTCATGTGTTTGTTAATTGTTTTTCATCCTAACACAAATGAGGTGAGAGCCTTATGTTTCTTGTGGAGTCTGAAGGGAAAGAAATTATTTACAATGGCTTTGTGTGTATGTTGCTTTGGAATGGCAGTTTAATGACTCTCATGGTGAAAATATTCAGACATGGAAATCCTCCTGATTCTACAGCATTTAGAATATTTCTCAACAAGTACTCAGGCCAGTAGATACTTCAGGAGTTTGATTGGTTTAATAGTCTCAAAGCTGTTTTGGATCAATGCATATGTCAAACCCATTACTATCCTGTTATTAAATAGTACATTACAGAAGGAAGCCATACAGAACTATGTATGGAAATTAAGAAGAACTTTGAAGGAATTCATGTATTCCCAGGGAATTAGGTGAATATTCATATACTTTCCAGAAAATTAGGTCAACAACTCACTTCGAAAATTTCCTGTTTCTCACAGAACCTTGTGGTAGCAGACAAAACCGTAGCAGGCAAATATGAAGTAATTTCAGAATATAACTTTACTAATAGAGTCCGAAGAAAGATAGTCTTGTAAGGTACACCTTAATGAACAGGTTACAAATAATTATTTCATCACTTTTCCTGGTCTCGAACTAGAGGCAGTATGGAACTTAGTGCACTAATTTGCCTGTATAAGGTACATTTATCACATTTATTCATATGAAACGTAAAGGAAAAACATGGCAGTGGAAACCTCTTCTGCCAAGGGCTTTTCTTTTTGGTTTTCATTTAGTTGTTCCTGAAGAATGGGAATTTTCCAATGAATGAACCAAACAGGTAGGAATTAGGTTTTAAAGCAAGGGTCTTCCTGCAAACAAAGAATTTGTTCTGTGACTGCAAAATTAAGGACAAGAAGTTCTTATGAGTTCTAGTTCACAACCATGTGGTAAAATAAGTCTATAAACTGCTCATCAGCTTGTCAACCAATTATGAAAAAAGCTTTTAAAATAAGCATAGTTCCCTTCCTTTCTCTACACCTGCTTTATGAACATTTTTTACATTCAGATCTTGTACATTAATACCTTACTTGTTTCTACATTAACTGGCTTGTGTCATGACTGATTTTGGTTCAACTAGGTAACAGCAAGGTCCCAGCCGCTTTGGATGTCAGAGTCCTTTAATACAGGGTTGGAAATCACTCCCGTGGTGCCCAGAGTCCTGCGTACAGAGTCCTGGAAGTGAGATGAGGAACTCTGTCTGCAGTTTGGCTGGGCTGGAGGAGTCTTTTACTGTTGGGACATCTCAATTATCTGACTCTAACCAGACATCTTCAGTGTGCTACAGATTTCGGGAGGTGTGCAGGGAGAGACGGAAAGATGAAAGATGGGATTTTGAGAGCTCTAAGGAAAAAACAAGGACACAAAAATTGGTAGAGGGTTGGGGTTGTAGAACAGTCACAGAAATATCCTTCCACTTGATCAGCAGTTAAGGAGTTAACAATTGTGACATTTCTATTATCTTTAAGTTTCACAACAGACAATCCAACTGAATAAATCAGTTTGGTTACATCTCTGTTACAGATAAAATTTCAGGCTCTCTGAAGATTCAGAAATGAGTATTTTTATCAGCTCATACCTGGTGCATGTTTTAAAAGATCACAGTGATGAACATATGGTAGCTGTTTTTATTTTTTAAAGTTTTTTGATTCAACATCAATGAGATGATTCTGCAGCCAGTGATAATTATGCAGAGAAAATCCTGGGGGTTTAGTTTTAAACATTAAATTGTGCAATAATCCGCGTAGTCTTGGTGACAGCAAAAATCTGGGTTAACCAGACCCACTCATCCCAACCAGTACTAATTCTGTGACCTTGTAGGCTTTCATGGGTTTTATTTTCCAAAACCTGACATCTCTGCCTGTAGTTATCTCAAGTGGCTGGCTCCTTCCAAGTGAGTGACATGGACAAAGCTTTACTGCTCTGTAAGAAGTTGTCTAGAAACCATCTATACCATTGTTGAATCATAGCTTCAATTTGGTCAGTTTCATTACTGACTTTCAGGAAATGAGCAAGCCCAGAAGCAGAATTGTCTCTTTCTTTTTACTTGGAAGATTAAAGATTACTGTCAGGGCTGGAAGTGGTAAGGGAATCCAGAGACAAGGCTGGTCATGATGGTCCTAAAGGACTACTTCTAGTGATATTAAGTACATTGTCGACCTACTCATGTCCTCTCTTTTCTTCACCTCCTTATGCAGTCATACATGAACTTGAATCCAGTTGGGTTGGTGAAGTCAAGAGAATTTTTGCAGGTCTTTACCTGTCTCTGCCAACAACCCATGCTTCATCCTGGATCTTGTCCTCTAACAGCAAATCTGCCCAGTCACAAGGAAATGTAATCTCATCTAGGCTCTTTTTCTCACAAAAGATTGCACCAGATGATCTTTTGAGATCCGTTCCAACCTGGGTTATTCTATGATTTTTATGATTATATGATATTTCTCTTCCATTAGGCTTCAACTACAGAATCTTATTTCCCAGGGTTTGCTGCTAATGTTGGATTTTTGTGCTCAATTTGTGAAGAATCCAGTGTTGTCACAGAGAGCGTTAAGTATAGGTGACCTCTGATTTCACCTCTCAGCAAGCTCTCCTGCTGTGTATAGCATCCAATATCTTCTGATTGAGAATCTTTCTGGACTTAAGAAATGGTCATCAGGCCTTTTTTAACGTAGTGTGTCAGCTGAGAATCTCACAATGTCCTTCCGGCATTCAAGCACTGCTTTGCAGAAGCTGGTTGCTTCGTCTTGTATGTGGAGCTGATTTCTCTTCATTCTTAACAGCATCTCAGAGTTTGATCCCTGAGCACACTCTACTATTGATGTCTTTATGATTTTGACAGTTCATCCCCCTTGTGTGCTATATAACGAGGAAGTCCATGCTACATCACACACATAAAAAGGCAATGCAATTCTAGCCCTCTTATAGATTCCACTACAAATAAGTTTCTGATATTTATTTGGTATTCTATAATACTGAACAATACGTGCTTAGACTGAAGTAGTTACTAGGTGCAATAATTTCAACCTCTGAAAGTCTTAGCAGCTAATGTTTTCCAGAACATACTTCTCAGTCACAATGAAACAGCATGATCGTTCCAAGATCCCCAGACACTTTTAGGAGAATTCACCTGGCCAACATATTGAAACTCCACATCTGAGCCAGTCAGACTATCTTTATATTAAGTGGACTGTAACAGGCACCTAGTTCATGTAATCTGAAGTAGACACTAAAATGACCTCCCTAAGACCCTGTTCTTTTCCACTAAATAAAAGACACTCAACTGTGGCCAAGTCAGAAGTGGGGTTACTTCTACTGTGCACCCCTCAATATAAAGGGTTAAGGCAAAATAAAGGCTATGGAGTGACTTTATAAGCATTTGTTGTGTGGAACATAAAAATGCAGAGATCTTATCCTGGCAATGACTTAAATTTGGAGAACATAAAGATTGTAAACTACGACTGTTTCTTAATATATATGAATGATGGGCAGAAAGGATGAACAAAAATGTGTCAAAATATTCAGATGACACAACATTATTCAGAACAACCAGCACATGCAAAGATAAGGAGTTTAGAGCACCATGCAAGTCTATGTGAATGGGCTTCATAAGAAAAATCAGCTCAGTGTCAACAATGGTCAAAGAAGGAAATAATATGTAAGTTTGAATAAAGAATAGGATAGACAATTACCCTGACAAGTTACATCTGGTTACTATATAAACAAGTAACACATCCTCAACTGGAACACTGTGGAACGGTTGTGGTTATTCTATCTTAAAGCAAAGACATTAGGTAGAGAAGAGGTTTACTGACAGCTGATTACTATTATTAGATTCATTAGAGAACTACTATAAAATGATCCTGAAAAAAATGTGCCTGGCTTTTCTAGAATAAGCAAAAATGAGAGTCAAGTCAAAAATAGTAATAAGAGATAGTGGGTTTTGCTAGTTTGCTCACATTTCATTCATGCTTCCAGGTAATAGGTACAAAATATTCAGAATAAGGAACTGTGGATAATGGAAAACTAAGGTTGTGAGGAGACCATCTAATCCTCCCTCTGCCCTGACAGAAGACCTAACATGCCTAAACAGTACATAAATATTTGGCTTACTTGATACGAAAAAACATCAACTGGGTTTGCATAAATTTCTTTGGTTTTGTGCTCCATTGCTTAAGTATCATGTCAGTTACAAAGTAATGTCTAATACATAATCCAAGTCTTCTTTATAGAAAATAGTTCCAATTATTTCTGAACTTCTGGTGGACATGAAGAACAAGTCATTTTAGTCTTTTTGTAACAAATTTTACATATTGAAAGGCTGCTACCATGTCTCTTTCTCAGTCTGTTTTCTCCTAGACTAAACAAACCAAATTCTTTCAACCTTTCTTCATACACCGTGCTTTCTAAACCTCTAATCACTCTTGTCACTCTCTCCTGGACTCTCTCCAAGCTCAGTTTTTCTTAAAGCATGGTGCCCAAAACTGCATAAAGTATTCCACCAGTATTAGATAGACCAGAATAATTAAATCCCAAATCTCCCATCCAAGAATGCTTTTTTTGCATCTTGGATTAAGATTTTCTCTTTCTGAAACAACAGCATGTTTCTGCCTCACTTTCGATCTGCAGTGCTGAAGATGTTTTCTGCAGTACAGCATTCTTTCTACTGCCCATTTTGTATTTATGTATTTGATTTCTCCTTTCTCTATTTACCACTTCCTACTTTTTTCCTTTAAGTTTTACTCATTAATTGCAGATTTTAGTGTTTCATTTTATTTTATTCTTCAAAGTGTCTGTAATTCTCCCACTCAGTTTCGGCATTCACCAATTTTGTAACTGTGCTTTCCAGTTCTTAATCCAGGTCCTAAAAAATGTTGTATATCGTTCAAATTAAGTCCCAGTTTTATAGAGTGATATTGATATATTCTCCTTGATTATTCTTTCCCAACCAGTTGTTCATCTAGGATGTAATTATTTAATATAGTTCATAGTCCCTTGATTTTCTTGGGAGTGTCATGTATGACAACAAAAATTTCTTTACAAATGTCAGGATAAATCATCATTATCTCTTTCAGCTTATTCCAATTACTCTGACAAGAAGAAAATAGATAGAGTTAATATCACTTTGTCTGGACAAAGCCATGCTTATCTTCTATGTGCTCACAGATCATTGGCTAATAATTAGGTTCAATATAACAAAATTATGTCTACAGTGTCCTATGTTTTATTTATTTATTTTCATAAGTCAAGTACTCTGTTTCCCATTTCTCAGCTTTGTGAATCCCCTCCATATTGTGTGAGTTTATAAACATAATCAATTACTGGATTGTTTTGACTGGTTTCTTGAAAAGTCTAGGAAAATACACCTCAATTGTCAAAGTATTATCTGGCCTTTTTTCACCCTATTTTCAGGTAGGACCTCCCCTTCCCTTCCCCTCCCCTCCCCTCCACTCCCCTCCACTCCCCTTCCCACATTGTATCCTTTTCTTTTTTTCATTTTTCATTTTTTGATTGAATTAAAGATTTCCAGTCTTAGCAATGTTGGTTCCGCACTGCTTGTGCTTCAAGTAGTTTACTGTCCTACCTTTAATCTTGTCTCTTTTATGTATGGCCAGCTGTTTTGAACTTCAGTATTATTCTCAGAATTCTTTCCCAAAGAACTTACCTAGCCATAGTTTACTGACATTTTCCTTTTTAAAGTTTATTGCAATTACTTTCCTCACCTTCTTCCTTTCACTAGAATCAGGAACTTTCCATTTCACGAGCCTTCTGTCCACACATTTGTTTAAAAGTCCCTCCCAAATAAATCAAATCTATATTGACTGCATTAAATTTATTCTATTTTCCTCCAAAATAAAGGCTCTTGCCCTCAAAACAATCCAGAACAGAAAAAATGAGATGCACAATATACTGATCTATTTAACTTTTTTTTCACAATACAAAAGAAAGAAAAAAAAATAGTGACTCTGAAATTTGTTAAATTTCAAGTTAATGAAAAGATGTTTTTCCTCCATAATAAACACTTTGTGGAACTCATTGCTCCTAGACATTGCACAGGCAAGGAGCCAGGTTCACCCGAGAACTGGATTTTAAAAATATTAGTGATATAAAATTCTCTGTTTCAGGGAACAGTTTCATACAAGGATTGCTTTTGAAAATGTTATTGATTGATAGAAAATTTTATGCTTCATGGAAAAATCCAGCCACTGTAATGTTTTAAAGTCCTCTGAAAAAATATATTGTTTCTTTTTTTCCCTTTTTTGCACTTTTTGGTGAAATACTTGGGGTTAGCTACTGTCAAGATAAGAAAAGTGGACTCCTAATCTGATCTAGTTCTTTTATTTCCATGGATAATCTTGGCATTTAGCTTGTCTGCAAATTCTTTCTAGTCTAAACATCGGTAATTTAAATGCAAACCATAAATATAAAACCACTGGCAGTCCAAAAAAGATATTGAGGAACAACTTGCTAACGGCATAAAAAACTAACAGTAAAGCCATCTTCAGACACATCAAGAAACCAGAAGTCTGCCAGAGAGTCTGTAGAGCTGATCGATGATGAAGGTGCAAAAGGGGAGCTCGATGAAAATAAAGCTTTAGCAGTGAAAAAACTCTGAGAATTCCTTGCATTAATGTTCACTCTTGAGGGGTATAGAGGGAGTCCAACACTGGAGTCTTTCATTGAAGAGGACAAGTTTGATGAACTGTCTCAAACAAAAGTGTAAACTGAAAAGGTTTTAGAGCCTGTAGATAAAATGAAAGGTAACAAATCTCTAGGATGAGACAGTATTCACCAAAGAGTTCTAAAAGATACCCATGTGTTGCTGAACTGTGGTGTGGTACTCACTGCTTAACTCTGGTTCGGTCATGCCAGCGTGGGAGGAGGCAAACATGATGTCGATTTCTAAAAAGGGCTCCAGGGGAGGCTCTTGGTACTATACACAAGTCTCATTTCTGTACCAGGAAAGCTGGTAGGAACAGAAAGATAGGTTAGTCACTGTGTAGAAAGGAGAGGAAACAAAGAATAGGGATATACTGATAGTGGACAAATGTTACTACAAAGTATCCACACACCTCTGTGCTGATGCAACTGAATTTCAATGAATCAAAGATAAAGTATACTGGGAAAATAATCCTAAATGTGAGCTAGATAGCAGTAATAAAATCAGATAGCTGTTACCCTTCACATGGAGATTCTGAAGACGCGGTCACTATTTTTTTTGGAAACCTCAGGTCAGTGTTGTACTGTGACCACTAAGTGTTGACAGCATGTTAAGGAGCTGTTAAATTGGCAGCCTCTGTCTCAGAAAATCCCTAATCCATGCTGAAAGCAGCAGGATATGCCAGGAGAAGTACTTTTCTCAACTTGCCCTAGGTTTCTTTGGTTGGATTGGCGGGGTTTTTTTGAATCTGCTGCTGGCAACTACTGGACACAGGAGCAAGGGCTAGATGGATGTTTCATTGTCTCCAGTACAAACATACTAATGTTCACATGAATTATCACTGGATTTACAGGCTAGTCTTGAATTCACACTGAAGAAGCAGCCACCAAATTCCCCAAATCATACAGTGATGTGTTCCCCTCTGGAACCTATTCTGTTTCTGGTTGAACATTTCTTGAGCTACCTGAGAATTTATGGCCAGATTTTAAAACTGCACATAAACATGTTTTTTTAATCAGTTAATACAGCAGATAAATCCATGTTTAGGCACCTAAAACTACAGATAAAAACATGCTTAGGTGCCTAAATACCTTTAAAATATGGCCCTGTGTGTCTTTGAAGGTGATGCCAAGACTTCTGTGGACATCATTAATGTAGCACTGAACTTCAAACATATTTACCAGGATTCAGATAATGTACAGAGCCCATCTTGGCACAGGCTCCTTTTAAAGGTCAAGAACTAAAAAAGGAAATTCTCCTACAAAGATGGAGTGTAAAAAGAATCTTTTGGGAAATAGAAAGACAGTTCTGGGCCCCCCCTTTATCTTGATGAATAACATAAGGGTAATGAAAAACAAGGAGAGACAGATAAGGAATGAGAGATAAGAAAACAGATAAGAAAAAAAAGCCAAATTTTTTAACATTAAATGCCATTAGAAAGCAATATGCCAACCGGGGAAGTAAAAATAATATAAGAAGTTTCAAAAAGAGCGTTTTGGATCTTTTTAACACGATAGAAGCACCTGAAGAACTCCTCACATATATGAAATAGCTTTAGTTGGAGGACTCCTACAGAAGAAAACTCAGAAGTCTATCCCCATTTAGGCAAAAAAACACAAAAGGCAAGAAATAAAATGTTATCAATAATCTCTTGCAGATTTCAACTGGAACAAACTTTGAGAAAAAAAAAAAAACCTTGCCCAAATTCTGTCCTATTTGTTTCAAGATACATACTTTTTTTGTAACAGGGTATCAATACTAGGTCATTTTTCAATTCATTTGTTTGCAGTGAATATTAATTTATGAGAGGAGAAAATCCATTATCTGCTCAGGACCCAGTTTCACTATGCGTTATGAAAAGGGATTACATCTCTTACTGCAGACTATGGTATTCTGGCACTAATTTTACTAATTAATCTCTGACTTTGGTCTTGAGCCAGGATCATCGGTGACCAAATAACTTTTAGAAATCCTTCTGCTCTCTACATCTTGCTGTGAAATTGTTGTGACGCATGTATATGGCATTCAAACAGTTCCACGCCTATGCCTCTAAAATCTGTAGCAAATTTACTTTTTAAAATTTCAGTAATAGCTTTCTACAGATATTAACTATTTTTCTGGTGAACTAGATCTAGTCTGTCCTTGACTGTGTTCTTTCACTTTTGACTTGCACTTTTTGTTGCCATTTATGACTGTGCAAAACACATGTTTTACTGTACTAAAGTAGAAACATTCCTCATGCAAACTATGGAGGTGTAAATTAATTCACAGAGTTCAACCAATAAAACATTGAGGCTCATGGGTTGTTTAAGGTGACGGCCATTTTTCTTATGTTAACAGTCAGCAAATATACTTCTCCAGAGAGCACTCTAGTGATGGAGAATATCCTCAAAATAGACTAAAACAACACCAGGAGCAAGAAAGGTGGTAGCAACTCTCCATAAATCATAATTTACTAATGAACCAGAATAACCTGAAGGTTTTGTACAAGTGAAGTCAAGAGCAATCACAATACGCAGTGGTAGCTAATGTAGTCAATCATTTCCACAGCTATACCACTGCATATATTTGACTGACTCAATGCAATGCTGCTGTTATGACTTTCTTGATATCTAAGCTGGTTTTTAGTTTTAATTTTATTGGTGTTAAGGCAACTGTTTAATTGCACTTAAATAACGATTATCTGTTCCATGTTCTTACACTGACAAAATATATTGTGATAATTGTAATGGACTTCAGACTTTATTTTGCTTGTCAGTTGCACCATTTTAGTAGTTTTCCACGTCTGTAAATATGACACTAGTTATGCTCTGGAAGTGTCAATTAAAGAGGAAAAGAGAACTTAGAATAATATATATAATCTTTGTAGTATGTGCAGCAACGAAATATCTGAACTATCTTTATCTCACATTTCTTTACATAGAGATGACCTTAGTCATACATTCAAATAAAAATTTAATTCATGTTTATTTTAAATTTCTAATAAAAGACTTAATTCCTCTGTCTCTTTGTCAACATTGATTTTATTAACCTCAATTTTCAAAAATGCTTGTTAAATAGCAGTTATCATAAGGTTATGTAAATGAGAAACAAACACGATGTTTTCTTATTTCCAGACTGGAAAATTGTACAGTATCTCGGAGCCCGCTCCTGGTAAATACTTTCCCTGAGTTCCTTGCTTTGGTATTTTTTTCCGATTTTGTTATGTAATGTAATTAAGAGAAGTGCTGGAATTAAAATATAGTGTTTATTTATAAAGACTGACTGGTCTCAGGAGAGTATCTCAACACATTTGGTACTTTAATATTCAGGCAAAATTCATTCTTTGCTTAACTCTTGGTAGATACACCCAGGGATGAGTTTGGTCCTTTTATTTTGCAGAAATATATTGCACTGATTTATCCCTCTTTTATTGTTTGACATCATCCAAGACTTAGAAAGATGTAGGAATGTTATTAACTATCACTTTAAATCCCATTCCACTCAAAAATCCTTTGAGTAAAGTAAGGCAACTAAATCTAAAGTTTAAAATAAGACAATCCTTGCAGTAAAAATCAGTCACTTATCAGTATACTTCCATGCAGCTCATTCGGAATTCAGAATTTGGAACACAAATTTAGAATATTGAACATGGCATTATTCATTACCTGGCACACACTCATTCAAGGCAGTTAGCCAAACAAGCTATCTCTCTACTTACAGGTGAAACAACGTTTTTGAGAATCTTAAAAATTTGAAAACATTCATAAATCAAAATACGAGGGTTTCTAAGAGGGAAGCTAACATCATGCCAATTTTAAGTATACTGGATAGGAAAACAAGTCAGCAGTTTAAAAGGCTTTTCTGACAGGCACTTCCACTTATTCAGACAATATCAATTAGTGTCTGTAGAGCAGACTTACTGGCGATGATATTTCAATTGGTGTGTTTTCCAGATGCAAAGAGACCCTATTTTTCCTCTCTTTGTTCTAGACTACATCAAAAAGAACAATTAATATTGAAGGTCAGGACATGTATCAGGGTAAAGAATAGGTGCTTAAATATAAGTCTGAAAACCTGTCAGGTCCAGAAACTTTTCCACAGTGGTCATCACCATTCCTCACAGTGATTTTCTCTACCAGCAAGCTATTTTTCTCTTTTTTCCATGGCCATACACTAATAAGCATGTGGCAGGACTGCAATGGTGGAAAGGGCTAGTGGGAAGGAGGAAAGCCAATGTTACTCCAATCTTCAAAAAGGGCAAGAAGGAGGACCCAGGAAACTACAGGCCAGTCAGTCTCACCTCCATCCCTGGAAAGGTGATGGAACGGCTCATTCTAGGAATCATTTCTAAGCACATGGAGGAGGAGAAGACTATCCGGAGTAGTCAACATGGATTCACCAAGGGAAAATCCTGCTTGACCAATCTGATAGCCTTCTATGATGGCATGACTGG
>VZSC01010117.1:64784-77514 GCA_013398225.1 Steatornis caripensis | reverse complement strand
GGAACACAGGAAGTTCCACCTGAACATGAGGAGGAACTTCTTTACTGTGAGGGTGACAGAGCCCTGGCACAGGCTGCCCAGAGAGGTTGTGGAGTCTCCTTCTCTGGAGATATTCAAAACCCGCCTGGATGCATTCCTGTGCAACCTGCTCTAGGCTAAGCTGCTTTAGCAGGGGGGTTGGACTAGATGATCTCTAGAGGTCCCTTCCAACCCCTACCATTCTATGATTCTATGATTCTATGAATCTATGAAGTGGTCTAGGAGAATTCAGAGGGGTGGTGCTGGCCACATAACCTTCTCCTGAGGTAATGGGCAACCTGCCAGCCCATATGCCTGCGCCTCAGCCATTGCGCTCTTTCCAGCCCCTGCGCCCTTTTCTTAGTACTTGCAACCCATGAGCAATATTTCCTGAGGTGGTTGGTGGGAGCTAGCGCTTGCTGTGGGTCCAGGAGTAGTGTTCCCATCCCACCAAGCTGCCACAGACCCAGCACCTTCTTCCCTCCCTGTCACATCCTCAATGCACCACAGGATTTTGGTGAAAGGGGAAAGGCTTGGGAATTTGAGATGAACATTTAGTTTGTCACAAAACTGACTGCTGACCAACAGGAATGGGTCTTGCGTGATGGGGACTTACTACCAGCAAGTTCTGATTTCCAGGGTGGCCTTGTGCCTATGTAGGCAAGAAGATCCAAAACTAAGCTGTGAAGAAGCCCAGTAACCCTTCCTTAAACTCTCTTAAATGTCTGCTGAGCAAGAAATAGAGGCAGGACTAAATTAATGGCTCTGAGACATCCTTCTGTTATGGTGCCTGTGCCCACCTGCATCGCCTTACCAGCAGCATAGTCCTGGCTAAGAATGAAGAGTGACCTCCAGGGCAATTTGGACAATTGCTGTGGTTGGAAGAATGAATACAAGAAGTGCTATCTGACTAGCTTAAAAAAGGAAGCTGTTAACACTGTTCAGCTCTTCATTTCTACCGCTATAGCTAAATCTGTTTTAGACTATGCTGAAAACTGCCACTTCGTTCATAATGTCCATTATTCCCAAGACTTTGAGTAATTTCAGCATGAATATTTATACTAGCAGGGTGTTTTGGCATTCACTTTTCATCCTTTGGTATTCCTTTTTTGGGGTAGAGGGCTTGAAAAAGTATCAGTCATCCATCAGGAATTCAGAGCAATTTTATAAGATATGGATGACCAGTTATGCCCTATGGACAAGTGTTAAATATGATTGGCCCCCATCAGTGCTTAAAAATATATCGATTGTAATAACTTTCTGAGAAAGTCAAAAGCAAATACTTGTGACTAAAATATATCCACATTAAGTTCAGTTTATGATATAGTTTATGATACAGCAACAACAACAGCAATAAGATACAGAAAAAGAAGTCTACATTCATGGGAAAAAAATAATTCATAACAAGGAATTTAATCACATCTGCAAATATTATTCCGTCTGCTTGGAATCCCCTGGAGTTTCAGCTGGATTAGTTCTCCTTCACTTCCTGTCCTAAACATTTGTTTTATGTTTCTGTCTCCTGCTAAACAGAAATTGCCTTTCACCTCAATGGATGCCAGCATTTCAGTGATGCATGAAGGGTTTCACGTATGTATCCTATACAAAGTTAGCCAAAGACATAAGGATAGACAAATGGGCAAGCACGTGGTATGTTTGTTAACATAAAAGAAAAGTCAACATGTGCTATGCAATGCTTATAACCTGGGTTGGATTCATATCAGTAAAAATGGGTATAGCTGCTGTAATGCAATAGAGCTAGACTGATGTATACCCTTCTATACATAGAACACAATATTTATGTAGGTCCTTCAATTCAAAGGGATCCTAAAGTGCTTTATGTTTTAGTAAAAATCTCTTATCTGTATTATAGCTGAGTGAATAGTACTTAAGGAATCCATTATCTGAGAAATTTTACCATTTTTCATCAAATAATATGTTCAACAAGTAGTTTTATGAGGTGTTAGAGTCATTCCATGTATAGTTGAATACTATACATGCTTGAATAAAGAATTTGAGAAACAATGGAAATATGTATCAAAAAATGTGTTCAATTATTTTGGTCCCTTAAAAAAGTGAACAGCTTCAATTAATTTCTATATAAAGAAATACTGGTACATCTTTAATACTGACCACCTTGCAAATTTTGGTCAACTTTTTTTCCCTTCCCAAGAGAATAAACATCTGAATGAGGTCTCCTATTCTCATTTTAGAGGCCGGAGATAGAGATGTGAAATATAGACCTTGAGCCAGATTTTTTTCATGTACACAAAGACAGAATAAATCCCTTCCAAAAACTTTTACATGCTTACAGCTGACAAATGCCTGTAAATAAGACCCACAACCTGGACACCTCAGCAGAACCAGTCAACAAGAAGTGCAGACAAAGGGAGGGTGCTTCATACCTTGCTGGCCCTTCCCTCGCTCAGAGCTCCTCTGGGGTGCCTTTGTCCACCTGGGGTGCACAGCCTGGCTCTCTTCCTTTCCTATAGCTCATCCCACCTTTTCTTTTAAACTACTGTAGTCTTTAGTGGTGCATCCTGTCTCCTGTAAAAAATCATGGTGATTAGTCCCTCAAACAAGAAAATATCAGACTTCTTTCAATGCCCAGCTCACTCTGAAGGGATTTAGACACGTTTCCCAGTGGCCAGGACAGTAGACTGATTGGTTTGGGAAAGGTGGGGTTGAATTTTAGACATTGCTTAAGAATAATTCTTGTGCTTAAAACTGAGCAAAATACAG
Organism: Steatornis caripensis; assembly: GCA_013398225.1. Classification (NCBI taxonomy): domain Eukaryota; kingdom Metazoa; phylum Chordata; class Aves; order Caprimulgiformes; family Steatornithidae; genus Steatornis; species Steatornis caripensis. Next base: position 74,754 of record VZSC01010117.1, on the reverse strand, counting down.
AACTAAATCTTGAATCAGGTCTCACAATGCAGTCCTCCCTGTTCTGTGCTCTCCCTCCCTCCTTGGCTTCTCCCTCCCTCTCTCTCACACCAGAGAAGTCATGTTTTATTTTGTTCATCTGCTGCACCCTCAACAATAGGCTAGGAGGTCAAATATAGTTCTGTACTAATGACTGAATCAGCCGTCTTCCCCACTTACTGATATAGATAGTGTATATCTAAAGAACAATGTACTCCTGGTACAGACATAGCTCTTTTATGAGAAGCAGTAATAATTTAATGAAGAAGCAGCAGACATAGTTTGTTAACCTCTTTGGGATCCTGCACAATGAAAAGTGCTATAAAAGTTACTATTAGTGGTACTATATTTGCTACAAAATCTTTCACAGGGTCTTATACTGGACAGATTATTACAGCCAAAAAGACATAGACATATTCAGTATTTTTAAAAATGTGATCTAGCATGATCTTACCTAATTTTATCTTATTGAGAGTCTTCTGCATACATTTAAGTAATGATCAGATCTTCCTTTATCTTTATCTTTTCACATTGCTCATGCAGCCAGAATGATATCAAGGTACTAAAATTCAAGCGTTATTCTTTCTAAAACCAATTTTTTTTTTTCTGTAAGTGTATGGTTTAATTCCACGTAAATTAGTTTCAGTCAGGAAAGCATTTTTTCACTTCAACTATCTGTTAAATGCTTCTTTTTGCGCCCAACCTGCTGGCAAAAAAAATTAGAAAGCAAACAAACGAGATGATTTGCAGTGAAGAGACGAGATGCCAAAAGAGCATAGTATATAATTGGAAGAGCACAGGAGAATGTTTAAAATAAGTTCAAGAACAGCGATAAGGCTAAAGATGATGTTATCTGTTGGACAGAAGAAGCTATTAACATACACCAGAGTGTTTTCAATCACTTAATCAGAAAACCCTTTTCCTGAGCGCTGTTTCTTGTCCATGTGCCATGAACAAACATAAATATTTTGGATTTCCTGCATCCTTCACTCTGATAATGGGCTCTTAACTGTAAGCCCTTCCCACCTCAAAGAAAGAGCTAAAAACAAATGATAAAACATGAACCATAGAGACGATTTCTAGACCAGATGAGCTACAGGATTCAACTGCATGTTCAAAACGGCTTTTGCACTACACTGTTAGTCCTAGTTTAATATGAATGTAATTTAAAATGAGAGACAAGGAAAAAAAAGCAGTGGATGAGGAAGAAACTGCTCCCAGTGAACTAAAATAACGAAATTATCACTGACTGCAGTGGTATATGTTCAGCAACACTGAAACAAGACCTTAACTATTCTATTTTTACAGCAAACACCAAGTTCTAGCTTTCAGTGAGATCACATTATATTTCACAGAGGTGTATTAGACACAATCTTGTTGGGTTTTTTCCTCTTCATACTCATTTCATCTGTGCAGGAAACGTTCAGGAGCTCAGATATGTACTTATTGCAACGGAAATCGCCGAGAGGTCTTGAGGATGTCATTGTCTATTCTGCTCCAGTTTTTTTCCACCACTTTCTGGCCATTCAAGGAGGAAATTTAGGTGACAGTAAGCCTTCTATAGAAACAATGATTGGATGATTTCTCTAACTGTAGATCTCCATCAATTCTTCTTGCATATGTGCTGCGCATACTCACTCTTCGTTACAGCTGAATGGCAGTCGAGTATCCAGCCCTATGCTTACAGTATTGCCATAATGCATCCAAATATTGCATCAGGGAAGGGCAGGACAGCATTCACTCTATAATGGTCACAGTATATTATCAGAAACATCCCAAGTTTGGCAACAGCAGTATGGCTTCAGGAGTTGTTTTCAGATAATTCTGACACCACTGATGCAATGTCTTCTTTGGTCCAAATGAGCTGTATCAGTCATTTGAATAATAATGAACTAGAAACTGCACAGCTTGTTTCAACAAATAAATCAAAGTAGAATACTTTAGCACCAGGTGAAACTAACTTTAAATGATCACTACAAAGAAAAAAAATAGATGCATTTAAAAATGGTTTTGTACTGCTTCAAATGACCAGGAGACAAATTTGTTTGCTATGTTACAACACATAAAAGAAATCGCACACCACATAGTAGATTGATCACTAGTCAAGATTTAACTTCCCAGAAGTTGTATGTAAACAAATAGTGCCAAATAGTCAACTGGTGTAAACAGCAGCATCGCGCTGAACAAAATCAACTTGCATCAGGTGAGGATCTGGTTGGAACTTGAAAGTGGTAATTTGCATGGCTTTACACACTTCGGAACAAAAGTTGTTTTAAATTCTGAATAGGACTATAAGAATATAAAATGTATACAAATAGAACAACAAAAAAAGGAGTATTTTGGCAGTGAACCAAAGTCACAGAAAATAATTACTCAGTTCAATTAAAATATTTGTAAATATTATACCATTGAATTAATGTGCAAAATCTGCCTTTTCCTGTATGGCATGTAACAGTTACCAGTTTTATACTTAGGTATAGGAGGTCATGCGTGACCTTTTTGCCATCACAGAATGTATTTGTGGGCTTACACTTGTATTTCAAGCAAAACCAAACAAAACCTCCTTGAATACATGCAAAATGCAGAATGCAGAATCAAGTTTGATTCAGTGCTTTCAGTGCATGTTGCTTTTGTTTGTGTGTCTGAGCTAGTAACAGGAAAATGTATGCAACTTTCAGATTTATGACATTTTCCATTTGCTTTTCTTACAGGTGAGATGCACCTTTTATAATAAAAAGGTGAAAAAAAAAATTTCTGGGGAAACTGCTAAGGAAGTCTGCTGGATCATTAGAGAGACTGTTTTCTCATAATAAACATTTCCTCTCATTACTGAGAAAACTGCCACTAATCAAATGTATTTCTGAAGTACTACAAAAGGATTTGGCATTAAATTTCAAGATAATGGTTGTTAAGTGCGGCTTGTTTCATTCTTAGTCTTTATTTTTAGTCTGTTATTGCTTTATTCTTTTCTGTACACTGAAAAATGTACAGCATTGTTTGTTATGGAGTGTGAGACATAAATATGAGTCAAACCCGTTTACATATGATTTTGATTTTGCGGGGAGGAATTACTTCTCAGACAATCAAACTTAATAAGTGCTACAGAAATTGACAGAATGCAAAGTTGGTTTGCTTTTTCGTTTTAAAAAATGTTTGTTGAATCACATCAAAATCTCAAGACAATTCCAAGATGAACCGACTCTGAGAGTAAATGACCTCTTCATCTCAGTGATAAAGTTCCAGCCAAAATATTCTCTCGGCCTGAGACGTGATTCATTAGAAATATGTGCATGGTGTGGAGCTCTACTCTCTATCTGGCAGAGTCCGGCCTGCAGACTGATAAGAAGCAAATGCAAATGTCCTGATAAGAACTGAATGCAAATATTTATGATATGATATTCCCTGGGAATTATGTGCAGATAAAACAAAGTGTATTATTTTCCCGCTTCTCTTTCAGGTTTGCCAAAATGCCCTTTTTCGCTTTCGGAATTTGCATTTCTTCAAAATTGATTCGGCTTGCGTATTATGTTAAGCTATTTGTTTGCTAAGGATGGTAATTAGTTACTGTAATTACAGCAATGACAGTTGCTAAATTGTTTTTAAAGCATTACAGTGAGCCTGTGCCAGAAGATTGCAGTATTTTTTTGGATTTAAGCAGAGGCTGGAAAAACTCCCACTCTAAGGCCAGCATGGGATTTTCAACTACAAAGCTGCTTTTCCTGATTGAAATATTTTTTTTAAGAAATCATTAATTTGCATTGATTGTAAGTACTAACTTTAAATTTTGGTTTATTCACAGATCACAGAAATATTAGTGATAGTGGGCCCTGTGGGAAAGGAGATACAAGGGGGACTCCCATCATAAATAAAAGTGAAAGCTGATAGCAGAGGAAAAATGGTATAACTAATACTCTGAGTCTGTTAATTAAACTCTTTAGCCTGTTTTTAGATAAATTAAAAACAATTTAAAAATGCCTGATTGAAAGTCATTCCTGAACTTTTCTGAGGTGGCCAGAGCTAAGTAAGAAACTCAGAAACAGCTATATTCCCCAAGTCCTTACTGTATGGTAGTTTCTGATTCAAGACAGAGCAGAAGAAGGAAAGAAACAGCTCTTCCAAATAAACACAAAAAGTGACTTGCAAATAAAGGTTTTTTCTATGGTGGCTTGAAACTGTAGTCATTGCTTTTCCATTCGTATTTACAGACTAACACTGGACACTTGCACCCGGAGTATGTCCAGGGTGAATATTTGGTGATAAACTCAGAAAGCTCCACGTTTCATCCTTCCCTCCTTCCCCCTAGCATTTCCTCTGAAGGAGATACTGTCACGGCAGGAAGAGTGTGCAGCTCAGCAGTGGAAGAGCCTCAGGCATCTTAGCATGAGCTCTTCCTCTTCCAAGACATGTGGTCTCGGGAGATTAGCTAGTGTGTGTGTGGGGGAACCCTAAGGCTTTCACCCATCTCTTCGTTCTGTTCCTCCTTCCACTCCACCCCCGTATAATCTCATTCCCCACAGTTTATAGGAATAGACATAATCGCTGCACTTTTCCTCCTTCAGTGAAAAGGTAGCCTCTTTTGAGGCTACAGTTCTGCTCTGTAACTAGGAAGCAGAACACCTCAACCCACGTTCCATCACCTTCATCCTTCGCTTCGATTCCAATTAATCTAGAGCCTTAATGCCTGAAGTGCTGGCTTTTATCTGAAGATTCCTTCCACTCCCAAAATCAGTCTTTGTTGGCTTGTCCTCACCATCAATCTTACCTCATTTTCTTTTCCATCCCATTTTACCTCTTGATCACTCTTGCCTCCCTGTTGCAGACGGCCATTGTACAGCAAGCCGTAAGCAGCACACACTGCTGCCGCTGCATGTATGTGGAGCGTGCTCTTCTACTGAGCGTGCTGTCACTGTAAATAGACAGCACTGTATGAAAGTAAACTTTGCTTCATGGTTTGCAGGTCTATGTTCTCTTTTTGACGTAGTCAGGCTTTCAAAGGTGCCTTGTGCTTTGCAGTGTCATTTATCTAGTCTCTGGTTAAGAGGCATTTCCAGCTGAGTAACTAAATATCCAATTCTTACCCCAGAACACCAGCCTGAATTAGCTATTGTCCTCATGCTTACACAAAATTCCATTATTCTGATGATATTGAAGTCTTACATTTGTTTGGGGGAAAAAAAAGTTTCTGTGCTGTATTGACTTCATGAAGTAGCTAAAGATCCATAGAAATGCAAGTCCCATGACGTCCCATGATACTGGATCATTCAACACAGGGGAATCTTGCCGTTCCTAATCACAAGGGAACAGCATGCTAACAGCTCATGAGAAACACATGGTGTGACATTCTGAGGTCACTTTTCTATCCTCTATATAAACTTACAATAGTGGATTTTGACTGAGCAGTATTGGATCAAAGAACAACTTCAGGAAACATAAGTTAAGATTCAAATATCAGCTAAGTGATTGCTTAGCTACAGAAAGAAAAACATCTATCCTGAAGTGAGAGAGTTTTCTTGTCCTGAATTTCAAAGGCTTGTTCTTCACAAAGTTTATTGGCTTATATTTGGATTATACTCTTCACTTTGAAACTCCTACCAAGGATTTACTTCCAAGGCCCTACACTAGTTGTATAGACAGTATATCAGGATATAACAATCCCATCTGCCAGTAAGTAGATTTGTATCTAATTTATACTTGTATTTGGATGATAGTGGTTTAGAGAAGGATGAGAGATATCTTTAAGCATTATTTTGGATCTAACTTTATATGACATTTTCATTTTAAACTGGAAAATAAGTTGATAGTGTAAGCATGTATGGTATGTTAGGCGATTCTCAGAATCTCTATTAGAAGAGTTGTGAGCAATGAATATAGAAGACTCAATTACTCATCAGGCTTTGAAACAACTCATAACTATTGATAAATCATTTATTAGCACATCTGGTAAACATTTAGTACCATTTATCGGCCATTTATAAATCAATATATAAGATCTAATCAAGTGAATGAGAACTGTTCCTATATTGTGTTTGTTACGGAAAGTGAATTGCTATCTACTTTGGATTTCTGAGAGCAACACAATGGTAGAATATATTTATGTCTAACTCACATAATAAACTAGTAAATACATTTGATTACTACAAGAGTGAGCATGACTGTAAAATGACATCCTAGCTCTATAATGATTTTCTTTTTTGTGTGTGTGTATACATATATATAATGCTATCATTTGGATTGTGCATGCAGAGCTTTAAACCATGCTACTTGTGAGTTTGGCAGACATCATATAGTTAGATTAATGTGAAAATACACAACGTAAAGCACACAAGAGTCATATATATTTGCATAAACACACAAAACATAGCAGTTTACTTGAAAACAGGTCCAAGGCTGTGGAAACACACCTCTGTCCAACTCAGAGGTTAGCACAGGATATATGCAGGTTATAGATATGTGAGCTTCATTGTGCAGTAAAATTGATCTCGCAAAACACTGGGGTAACAGATTGGTGTCTGCTTTATTTGTTCCTGGGTTACAGAAGAGTGACTGGCCCTGGAACGAAGGAGACATTGCACTGTCTCAGCAGCTGAGGGGCTCTTGGGGAAGCTGCTTCTGAAATCCAGTATGGGCAGGAATGAAAATCACAGGGAGTCACAGCGAGGATTTGGGAGACTGCAGTTTAGGAGGAGATGGTGGGAACAGCAAGGAAAAAAATGCAAAGCTAGGGTTCTGAGGTGATGGAGGAAGAAAGAGCCCGTGGATTAAAGAGGAACGTGCAAAACTGGTGCAACCGAGACAATAGTTTCTGAGTGGCCTGAATTAAGTGGGGAAGCAAAGAGAGTGAAGGGGTTTCTTCCCTCCTTGTTACTTCTGTGCACTCTGACCTAATTATTTTGCTTTTTCTCTGTGTAAGAACTTGTTAATTACCCTAGTTTAAATTATTAACAAAACCTGGCATTTTGAACTGAAAGTCTTTGTTTTGGGTGAGAGTTGTCTCTTGCAGTGTATAAAAAGTAGGCAGATGCCTCTCAAAGGCCTGACTAAGTCAGAATTCTGTGACACTCCATTATTGGCTTTTTGTTTTGTTTTGTTTGGGTGTTTTGTTTTTTTGTGAAAAGCCTCAGCTCTTGGAATCAAGAAGTAACAGAAATATATTCATTAAAAAGGAGTTCCCAGACCATGCAGAGGCTAAGAAAATCTTGAAATGCACCCAACTGAAACCAAAAAGCTCAGAAAAAAAAGATCACAAATGGGAAAAAATCCTCAAGACTGTATTCTTTTAAAAATCTTGTTATTTTTAAATTAATCTCAGGCTTTTCGCAAACTTGAGGTTGCTAATGCCTTAACTGTTTTACTTCTGTGCTATCAGGGGACTGTGAATACGGAGCATCACAATGCCATAAGAAGAAGTTTTACACTCCCTGAATAATAAAACAAACAATTAAATAGATTTCTCTGATGTGATGCATTGTTTAAGGTGCTGTCTTCCTGCGTGCATCCTGGCAAATGGTAGGGATTAAAATCCCACACAGCATTTAATTAACACCAGTGCTCTGGCTACAATAAAAGTTGAGCAGACAGATACAATGCGTAGAAATCAGTGTTTATTTTCTAGCTTGAAACACATGAAAAGGATTAAATTAATAAAGGATTGCAACCCTCTCACTTGACCAAGGCCAATACACCCTGATTATTGTAACAACCATTGGTTCTATTCTAAATCAAATACAGAAAAAGATTGTATCAACACTTAAGTGCGATGTTCTGTTTTATTATTATATTGTAACATGACAAAGTATTGATGCTTTGACTCTGCCTAGGTGTTCAGAGTCTGCTATACTTTTGTTAATAATGTCTCTTCTTGCATTTCTGTCACTGCCCAGCACAGGTTTGGTGGAACTGATGATCTATCATGGAGGACTGAAAGAAAAAGAGTTATGAAGTGTGGGTCATTATCAGTGAACAAACCATCGTCAGTCCCATGGTGAGTGGGTGACTGGACACAGCTGTGATGGGGACAGGGTGGTGAGCAGACTGTAGAGACACCATGGGATCATTTCCCCAACTACAGTGGGTCACGCTAATGGGATCTGAATTGGGAGGCAGGAGTACAGGTCCCTCTGCACTTTGTCCTGCACCCACAGTAAATCCACCACTGACCCTGTTATAAGTCAGAGCGTTGTTATGTTACTGCCTGAGGTGCTGCGTAAGTCCCCGTTTCTCAAAATCTGACATTTCGCTCTAAAAAGCTGTTTGCTCTGTTTCAGCCTTCTGCACCAAATCGGAACTACAGATGTTAGGCAGGGATTTTCCACCTGAAGTCTTTCTTTTCCTAGTCAGAGCATCTTCCAAATGATCAGTTTAGATATTTTTCTCACATGCATCATGAGGTTAAACTCAGCTCTAATGTATGATTCTACTGCCACTCCACCATCATGTGACACAGACCAAGCACTCTTCACTGGAAGATGCTAAGAGGGAACTGCTACAGCCTCTTAACCCAAGAAATTCTTAATATCTTTTTCTTATATAAATGCTTTGAAGAATTATGCTGAATTTGACAAGTTCTCATCAATATACTAAAAGAATTTCAGTAGACTGGAGTAGGCTATTAGGACCCACTAGTCTGCCACATTCAGCGACTCTGGGGCAGTACGGCCTTAGACTACCTTGACCGCATGGACTGGAGATCTTCCAGGTTCCCTGCCAGCCGACTGCAACCTAGAGCTGCCTACACCACTTGCTTGTGATGAAGCTTGGATCTCTGTTGTAGCCAGGAGAGTGGAAGTTTTGCAGGACTCAGCTTGAATCATGACTTTCTAGACTTCTGTCCTGCCAGGTTTGAGACAAGAAGCTTCCCTGAATTAAGGGGCTTCCCCAGAATGATGCAGACGTTTCAGACAAGCCAGGTCTCACCACTTGAGTCCCATCAGTGAGAGACAGCTTCTGTGTCCTTTGCCTGGGGACAGTGTGATGGGTTCCCAGGAGCTAGAATACCTGGCTGCTCCATTTTTCCTAGAAAAATGTCACAACGCATAACAATTTATTAAAAATATAGAAGTTTGGAGTCAGGTTCAGCGTGAGGGTTAAGACAATGTCAGTGAAGTATCTACACATAAACCTCTGTGGTAGGTATCTGAGTAAGTGCAGTTCACTGCACTGCTCTGGGTAGCCTTGTGCCCTTTGAGCTGCACTGGAGTGTCCCAGTGGTCCTCCTGCTGCCACTCCAGAAGGTCTTTGATCTATCTCCTTTAGGGTCTGTGCCATATTCATAAACTTTTGCACACGTCTGAGTTACCTTGGGGCATCTCAAACGATACTAGTTAGCTAAGAGCAATTGAATCAAGCCCAGTGGAGTTAGCCATGCTTAGATATTCATTTACTGAACACACTATAGAACTCTGCTTTAGATGAGCTAAATCACTCTTTAAGCTCTTTCAATTAGATCCTCAGTAACTATAATGAAAGTTTAAGCACTTAGTACCCGTGCGGATATCAGCCCGTAGACTCCTAAATTTAAGAGTCTTAACCTAGAACTGACCCAACTAAGAATAAGTTATATCAGTAGTGTGTCTATATTTGCCACCAGTCCAACAGATATTTCAAATCACATAAAGGGGAAACGACAGTGTAACCCACACTTCACAACTGTGTCTAACCTTTCAATATAAAAGAAACTGTACAATTTGCTTATTTGCAAGATTTTCAATTGTTAACACAATTTGTCATAAAAAGTGCCATTTGCAGTGTGGTAAAAGAGTAATTTACAGATAAATTGTCTAAAGAAAATTCATTATATATTTTTTGATGGCTGTATACGAGTATAAGGCATGTACTTTTATTTTAACTTACATCTATAGAATCATAGAATCATAGAATGGTAGGGGTTGGAAGGGACCTCTAGAAATCATCTAGACCAACCCCCCTGCTAAAGCAGGTTAGCCTAGAGCAGGTT
>VZSC01010117.1:0-61866 GCA_013398225.1 Steatornis caripensis | reverse complement strand
TTCTATTCCTGGCTTCACCCTTACCTCTAACCGGTAAAATGGAGGAAAAGATGACCTGCGCACCGACATTTTTCACTCGCGCCCCCAGGGCTTTGTAGTCTTCCTTAATTCTGGTCAGACTCCGGTGTGCAGTGTCATTTCTACCCACATGAAAGAGCACCAGCGGATAATAGCCCATGTTCTTGGCAAGTTGTGTATCATCATTGTGTATCATCTTAATGTGAATGAAGGCATATCTAAATATGATAAAAGCTACAAGCTCATGTACTTGTAACAATTCACCTATGGAAGAGCAGGGGTCATAATTATCTAATATATTCTGCTTTTCTACAGTCTGTTGGGTAGATGCATCCTCATAGTTTTACAATGAGTTATACAATCATAGAATAGTTTGATTTGGAAGGGACCTTTAAAGGTGATCTAGTCCTACCCCTATGATTAGGATTGTACTACAAATATAAATACAATTTGTATGTGTAGAAAACACAGTAGAATTTACCAAGGAAGATAACCTTTCTGATCAAATCACTAACAAATGACTGTAGCCAAGTCTAACATCGGAGGAACTCTGAAATATCCATGATGTGCTGAAACAAACTAAGTGCTTGCTGGCACGAATTTGAAGATGGCCCTGTTGTGTTCCATTAAGAGGATGAATGTGTCCTAATCATAAGTCTTAAAATAGTCTCAAACTCCATCAAAAGAAATTCATTCAGTCCAGGTGCACCTCTTTTCCAATAAAGTTTTGATGGTAGATGATAGATGGTAAATATAAATTAGCTGTACTGGATCAAAGACCAGCTGTAATGATGGGGAGAGAAGAATGGCTGCATTCATCATATCGTAAAGTGGAGAGAGACACAAAACGGTACTAGTTAAGCTGAGCTGAGAATATGTGAAGGGGAGAAAAAGGAAAGGAAAACTAAGATATAGAAGAGAGACTATGAATCATCATGCACAATCAGTATCCATATCTTAAAAAAATGATTACAGAACTGTGAAAAAGCTATTATTTTCCAAAAGGACTCTGAAGATTATTTAAGATCATTTCATTATCCTCATACTGAAACCTCTAAAAACACCATGAAAAGAGGATGTATGCTAGTTTCGTTTTTAAATATTGCATGTTTTAATATTAGCATTATTTTTTTATCAAAATATAAAATCCAAATAAAAACTATCAATAATCTTAAAGGTTTTGCTAAGAAAGAAATCTGCCTGTAAATGAACCCAAGACATTTTTTAAACAATAAGAAAAACACATACCACAGAAATTTAAGCATTTTTTATTTTTCCATATGAAACAGTTTTAATCTGTAAAATTTTATACTAGAAGGAAAAAAATCAAATAGGTGGTTTCTAATCTGACTTCAATATTTAACACAGCTAAATGATCCATTTCCCACAAAACTCAAGATTCAGTTGGAAACAGAACATGAATTTCATCCTGCTCTTCTCCTGGACTTCATTCATCTTTTGTCAGTAATTAACTTTCCATAAGAATCTGTCCCTTTATAAGGAAGATTTACTCCCTTCTTAATGTGCTTAAAGTGCTTAATGATTCAAATTTCTTGTTCAAAACTATCAGCATTTAGATCCGGTGTCTGAGATTCATTAAGCCTATGACCACAGGCCCCAGAATTTGAAGGACATTGAGAATGTAAAGGGGAATTGAAATTCCGCATTGTAAAATATTTGGCCCCATGTTGGACACGAAAGACAGAAAATAATGTAAAGATTTTCTCTAATGCTCAGAACTGACCAGAGAGTTGATTTGAATGGGTAGGAATTGCTTATGCTTGCATTGTCTAGTCGCAAAATAATTGTCAACATATCAAATGTAGCATATCCTAACTACAGTAAATATATATACCAGACATCACTGAGTAATACAGACAGTCTCTCCTTTCTTCCTTTTCTGCATACCTGACTGTTATTAGGGTTCATATCTTAACTGACGCAGAACCGAGGAAGACTTTACTACGTTTATAATTTCTAAGCCTTTGTGGCAGAGACCTTCTGTGTTTATACACCACTTACGCAGGTGGGGTCCTGGCTTATCCTACAATTAGAACAAATAATTATAATCGTAATAATAGTCATGATAGGATAATAACAGCCCATCAGACTCACCTGACAGCTACATGTTAGTACGTCCGATGATATTTCAATTGATGTCATGCTCTTTGAAGCATTTGGAAGCTCCACTGGTGTTATGCAGGATTTCTTTGGCCTTTCTTTAAGAGCTATGCTGAGTAAGGATACAATGGATCTAAAATGAATAGATAATTAATTTCCACACTTGTGTAAAACTGTTTAACCTCAACATAGAGTAAAGTCATTGAAGGTCTTATTTGTGAATTTCTTTGTGATTATGCCTTTGCTGTGAAGAAACTCTGTTGCTGACCTACCTATACCTAAGAATAGGCTGGTTCTTCCCAGGACCTTGGACCTGTTAACTACCTCTTAGATGATGCAAGATATAATTTACATATTAAACAAACAAGAAGTATTTAACACTCCTTAATATGAACAAGTGATGACTGTTAAATAAAAAGTCCCTCTTTGACAGCAGAGAAGTACTTAAAAGGTTAACTGCTTCTGATTACCTAGTAAATAAATAAAAGTATTTGTCCTTCTGATGAACTATTCAAGCCTACCAGGAAGCAGTGCAGAACTAAGCTCATGGGTCAGTGTGCTTCTGAACTGACAGTATTTCCTGAGTTTATGAAAGATTTCTACTATGCTGTAGACCATAGAATCATAGAATAACAGGTTGGAAGAGACCTCAAGGATCATCCTGTCCAAAATTTCTTGGCAAAATACAGCCTACGCAAGATGGCCCAGCACCCTGTCCAGCTGAATCTTAAAAGTGTCCAATGTTGGGGAATCCACCACTTCCCTGGGGAGATTATTCCAACGGCTGATTTTTCTCATTGGGAAAAATTGTCCTCTTGTGTGCAATCAGAATGTCCCCAGGAGTAACTCGTACCCATTACCCCTTGTCTTTTCCCTGTGACTCCTTTTAAAAAGGGAGTCTTCATGTACTCTGTAGCCACCCTTTAGGTACTGGAACCTGGTCATGAGGTCTCCCCTAAGTCTTTTCTCAAGGCTGAACTCAATTCTCTCAGCCTTTCCTCATTCGGCAGGTTTCCCAGTCATTTTATCATCTTTGTGGCCCTTCTCTGAACCCTCTCCAGCCTGTCCACATCTTTTTTGTATAGCAGGGACCAAAACTGAACACAGTATTCCAGCTGTGGCCTGACAAGCGCTGAGTAGGTCGGGATAATGACTCCTTTATGTCTGCTGATGATGCTCTTGTTGATGTAACCTAGCATCCCGTTGGCTTTCTTTGCCACTGCAGCACACTGTTCACTCATATTGAGCTTGCTGTCCACCAGGACCTTCAGGTCCATTTCCACAGAGCTGCTCCCCAGCCGGCTAGATTACAGACTGTGCTGCCCTCCTGGATTATATTTTCCCAGGTGCAAGACACATGTTGAACTTTGTAAGTTTCTTGTTAGCCCACTCTTCCAGCCTATCCAGGTCTTCCTGTGGTGTGGCTCTCCCTTCTGAATTGTCTGTCCAGTTCCCCACTCAGTTTGGTATCATCAATAAACTTCATCAGGGTACACTTGATCCCATCATTCAGATCACTTATGAAAATATCAAACAACATTGGGCCCATTATCAGTCCCTGGGGGACCTCACCCTTGTGACAGGGAGCCAGTTTGAAAAAGCTATGTACCACCACCCTTGGGGTGCAGCCTGTCAGCCAGTTCCCCACCCACCACACAGACCACTTGTCCAGACAGTAATGCATTAGTTTCTCTAGGAGAAGGCTGTGGGAAACCATATCAAAAACTTTGGAGAAATCCAGGTGAACAACGTCCACCACTCACCCCACATCAACCAAGTGGGTTAGTTTGTTGTAGAAGACGATCAGTTTTGTCAAGCACGATTTGCCCTTGGTGAATCCATGCTAGCTTTTCCTATCACATGCTTCATTTGACTTGTGATAGCCCCCAGGAGGATGATGTACGAATTTAATTGAGTTTCCTTAAAAAATGACAGGAGAAATTTGCTGCATACCAAATATTTTGTTATATTTATGTGGTTTACTGTACTATAGCTGAAGTAACGAAACATGAAGAGGTTTTTTTTATAGCTATAAATCATTTCCCAGTACTTAGATGCTAGAGTATTACACATACTCTAACAGAACAGAGATAAAATTTGTCTGTATAATGTGATGTGAATTATTCTCCCTGTCAAGTGGTTTTGATCCAAGTTAAATCAGTAACAACACTTTGATAATTTTGACGGGTGCAGACTTAGTCCCGAACTCAAACAAAAGGGTAACAGCATGCCCAGGCTTCACATGGCCTGTTGTGCTCTACATATACTAGAAGACAATTTCAGTTGTTCGTGTCCAGCCTCTTTGTAAAACAAACCAAGCTGTAGCAATCTGGGGATTTTTCATTTCTTTTAACCATCGCCTTTGGCAACACTGATGAAACTGCCTCCTTCAAAAGTAAATACTCAAAACTGCCTTGGCACATGGGTATCCATATTACTGTTGTAGCCTTGATAGTCTAAAAATTTAACTGAAACAAGATGTGTGAATAATTCAAAGAAGAGGCTGTGCACCTGAAAGCATGCCTGTTTTTCCAGCTACATATTACCTTTTCTTAAAAGCTTTGTTTTTCATGGGCTATAATGCATTTATGCTCATGGACATTGATTCTGATCTCTGTTATCATTCTCTCAGGACCTCTGACTATATTTTCCCATCAAGTCTCACACTGATATAAGGTCTTCTTCCTAAGTTGTCTCTTTCACAGCTTCTCCCATAAGAATGTGGATGAGAAAAAGGTATAAATTTTTCTGTGTTTGGCAACGCTTTACTTATGGGGAAGCATCTTGGGGCTCCAGACGATTGGATGCAATTTAGAGCGATTTTATACCTATCCTAAATTATGCTGTCAGGGCTCCCGTAGGATCCCAGGAATGAGTGCTGGCAAAGACTTGTTCTCCTGTTCCTCATCTATATAGGACCTCAATTCATCACCTAGTTACATATTTAAATATATTCTAAGCAATGAAAAAACCACATGTTAATCTCAGAAAATACTAAATCAAGTGCACAGAAGCGAGACCTGTGATTTTTACCTGATGGCTGATTTAAGAAGACTCAATGAACTTCTGATTCTAAAAAAATGTGATGCCCACTTTGGATCTGACCAAATAAACATTTCGGAGGTTGTGATTTCTGTTCACAATCCTTTAACTGTCTTAGATAGAACAGTTAGTTCAACAGAGTGAAATTTGCCTATATTTCTTTCTTTCGTACACTTTGCCAACATTTGCACAGTTGGCTTGCCAAGCTACTCTCTTTCTATTGAACTGAAACGCTCAGCTTGGGAAACACATGGAATTCTTTTTTTGTTCAGAAAAACATCATTCTGTTGGTTAGTAGTAATCAGAAGTCATTGAAGTGTTTACTAGATGGCTAAGCAATGAGACTTACTAATAGCTCTTCCTTCAGGAAGGGTTATCAGCCTCTGCTTCACTTTCATGTTGTGTGTCTTTTATCTGAAAAGCACTTTTTAGGCCTGCAATTCATGACAAACATAATGAAGGTCCATGCAGATTTCAGATTGCTAATCAACTCACTTAATTTGTCAATGAATGCCAACCTATCATATCTACTTAATGTATAGCTTGCTTAAAATAAGCAGAACTGCAGTGTATATTAACACAAAAGGGGTATTTCACTGCCAACAAAAGACTGCTGTACACAAGTTTTTAACAATGTGTTACTGATTCCCAAATGGTGTGTTACTGATGGTAAAACTAGCCTTTATAATTGTCCCTAGAATGCATAAAGCACAGCACTCTTGCATTTGCTGAACATTACCTAGCTGTTTGTCTTTGAGAAAACAAAGAATTCCAGACTAGGATTCAAAATAATATTTGGTAGATAAAACCCCATGTTGCTGAGTTAGTAGTAGCTAAATCCTTTACCAAAAGATGCACAACTAAACAAGGAATTGTGGACCTCCTAGTGCTATAAAGAATATCATGCAGTTATCCTAAATTAAGATGAAGCTCCGCCATCTATATCAAACAGATTTGGGACACATGCAGATGTCCTGCTTTTATGTTGGAACTACCATGTCTGCTGTTCCTAAGAAGCAAGTCTTAGCAATGTTTATGAACAACATAAAGGGCTGTTATCAGGCTTTTTGTATTTTTTAAAATTTCAGAATGCTTGTATTTGAGCTGTTGACTGAAAAGTCATGTTAAATATTTTAAAATATTTTAAAACCAAACCGGGACATTCAGATACTCTCCTTGTACACTTGTAAAACTAAATAATATTACTGCAGGATTATCTTGGTAATGAAAATACGACACATGTCCATATGGCATTTTCTACATGTTTTAAAAGTGAACCCTGCTTAATACATGTCATTTTTGCCGAATTATCTTGTACTTCTGCAGCTAGTCTGAATTTTTATAATACTGTTTTGTATTGACAAATCCACACATCCTACATATCTGGTCAGAAATACTGAAACAGTGAAATAGGTTGTATTTTAAGAATACTTCTCATGTAAATATCATTATAATTCTTCCCTTGGAAGTGAGAGTTTGAAATGTAAGATGCTCTAGACACAATCTTTATAGTATGATTTCAAATTTGTTTAACAAGTTAATGTAAAATCCTTTGGTCATTTAGGAAATTTTCTATTACATGAACTGCCTTACTCATTTTGGACAGAGATGCTCACATTAGAAAAATATATCCCTGTGAGTAAAATTAGTAGGACAGAGGCCTGATTAAGCCTTTAAGGTCCTTGTGTATAAAGTGCTTAAACCAGGCTCTTTCACTGTGGGCAATTTAGCCAAGGAGTTAAACTGTCCTCTTTTAAAACTCAAGAGCCACAAAAGACGCAAGAATATAAAGGCTCATGGCAGTGCAGGGTTCTGTCTGAAGTCTGTACATTTTAGCAATAAGCTAAGCTTTGCTATTGGCTGTGACTTGGAATAAATTGTATAGGGTCTCAGTATCTGAGCTTCACTTTCTGTAAACGGAAAAACAACTCTCTTCCTACTGTGTACTGAGATACACAATGCTAATGCTCATAGAACGTAACATGTTGCTAACGCACACAGAAAAATGTGAAAGTCTTAGACAAAAACTAATGTGAAAGTACAACATATTATTTCAAGGACAAAAACTTTCCATAAATTATTCAATATAAATCTTATACTCAGACCACTCGTCAACACACATAATTCATGTATTAATACTTATCATAACTACTCCATTATCATATTTTAACATAATTACTGAATTGAAAACTGAGCTGTTTGGGAAGTTATGGTAAGGCAAATCACACACTAAAACTGTTATTCCCAACACCTGCCCTTTATCAGCTACTGTTCTTGGGTTTTAGGGCTGGCCAATTAATAAAAAAAAAGAAAAAAAGAAAAAAAGATCGGAAAACTGGGCAAATTAACAGAAATGTAAGCCAAGAATATTAAGCCAATATTAGAATTATCTTCAAAGCTTGCCTGTTAGTATTACTGGCCTTTAAGCATACATTTGCAAGTTACATAAAAAAAAAACCACAAATGAATGTTCCAAACCCTAATTGTTGTAACTTATCCATGCATTCCAGCAAAAATTTTCAGCGCTCTTCAGAAATGTTTGTTCACTTGCTGCAAACCATGTCACAAATCTTCAGTGCAGCAGCTAATATTTTACGATTGATCAAATAAACTAGGATATGTATTCTAAATATGTGACTTAATGAAAACAACTTAAAGATTTATGCTCCATTTAATGTACTTAGCTGAAGTCTCATGGGATTGCCAAAGGAGATAAAAACTGCAACATGGGTTAATGCTTGGTTATCTTTTGTTAACTTATATAGCTTAGTAACCAAAGGACATGAAAGGAAAACCTTTGATAAAAATTAGCCGATTTTAAAATTCCACAAAAGACAGCTGCCTTTAAATATAATACAATGTAAACTTTTATATTTCCAAAAAAGAGCTCATAGCTAAACTTAATTTGCAATTTGTAGACAAGAACAGTATTCTTAGTTACTTGGTATCCTATTAAACATAAAAGTCAGTTTGGGGAGAAAAATGAAGAATGTGAAATGGTAAGTAGTGTTGATATGTCTACATACTTTCCTCTTCCTGTCTTTCACTGGCTTTTGCAAGACAATGGTGGAAAACAAGATTGTGCAATGTAAACAATTACTAGAGAAAGAAATAAATTATGAGTAAATAGTCATCTAGGCTTCTGTCACATTCTCAACATTTTGCAAACTGAAATAGAAGTATAAAATGTATTTGCTTAATCAGTCCACTGAAGAAGAGTGTTATTGATTTTTATAATTATATCACTTTGTGGGTGAATATTGCTGTTGACGTAAAGTGGTCAAGTGGTATAACACTGCTGTTATGAATGTTAAAACAAGAACTGCTTCATAAGTAAGAATTACACCTGATTGATTCTGTCCTTGAAGCCAACATGCCAGCCCTCTCAGGATCAAAGGCAGAGTGTCTAGTCCAGATCTGATTTCTTAAATGCCGTGTTTGTGTTTAAATCCAGCAGAACAACCAAATGCACATGTTATTAAGTACCAGTGACTGAAAGACTGTCTTCCTGAGATTGATCGGTTTAGATACTAAGCATCACAGGTTGGAACAAAAAAACTTCAGTTGATGCCATTATTCAAAATATGCAGTGAATAAACACAGAGGATCAACCTATAGACTAATAGTCCTCTCTCAAGTGTTATATTACAGGAAGAAAATAACTAACAAGATACTTAAGGTAGAAAAAGATGATACAACATATCACGTTTTTCTCTTGGAGTGTTTTTTGCTGTTTTGGGGGAAGGAGGGTCAGGCTGGCCTGCTACCTGTGTGTGCATCTATCATCTGATAAATATCTTTACTGCTTGTCCTTGTATACCTGTGAATCCTACCCCATCTTCATTATCGCATCTCGCTTTCGCAGAGATGGCAGAAAATTATTATTCTGCTATTACTCCACAGTTTATTTGCCCTAGTGAGTATGAGGCTGAGCTTGCCAGTTAATAGTAATGTTACTCCAAATCATAATAGTGACCACTGAAGTCTAGTGGCTGCTGCCAAGTAGAGCTTTCGTCATTTGGGAGATCCAAGAGAAAGAAAAATTTGAAAGATCTGTAGGACTGTATATCTTGTAAAATTCATTGTGAGACTCCATTTTGATGTTTGTGGTGTTAAAAGGATGGAGTTGAGGAAAAAATTCCTTTCTGGCTGTCCAAGAAAACACGGAGAGACAAGAGAGGATGTATCAGTAGCACTAGGCTTCCCCCTTGATATCTTAATGTCAGCAGGGCTGGTCTTATTGAAATTAATCCAGTCACAATAATGGCATAAAGACATGCATTTATACCTCTATTGACTTTTCACGTTCACAGGATAATTGTTGTAACATTTTCTTAAAGGCCAGAGACCTTTTGATGATAAATATATCTCATTACATGGAATTTTATATGTAATCATCACATGAATCTCAGTGTAAATCAATGGATGTATTTACCATATGTTAATCCTAGCATAACAAGCCTTTAACCTATTTGAGTTAATTATAGGCGTATCGTGAGATTTACTGTAAAAAAGCTTTTTTTTTTCACATCTACTTTTAAAAACCCTTTCACATTTTTAACGCTTTTGTGAATTACCTATCAAAGAGTGCATCTTCTCCACTACTCACCTTGCTTGAACATAAGCCCTAGGGATGCGTGATATCACTATTTGCTTGGCTGATGTGAAGATAGGCAGAGCTAGAGAAGCTCCTGAGTGGAACTTTTAAATAAATCTAGAGCTGACAAAGAGTCCTACTGTGTCTCATTTGAAATAGTTCCTAATTTATCAATGTATAATTGATCAATTCTGATGAGATTTTTCAGTCAGCAGTGTTTATTACATTTTCATTGCTTATGAACATGACACGCAAGACAATGTTTAAAGCCTTCCTAAACCAGAGATACATCGATACCAAACCATTCTAGCAATCCTAATCTATGGACAAGTAGAAGTGAACAGCAGGTACAAGAAAAGATTGAAGGAATTTTGTTTATTTAGATTAGAAGAAACTCAGTTGCAAAAGTCTAATTTATGGATAAATGTGAAAATATTCAAATGCTCTCCTTGAATTCTGGAAGAAGGATGAGATCACAAAATCACAGAATGGTTGAGGTAGGAATTGACTTCTGGAGTTCATCTGGTCCAACCAAGCTGCTCAGGCAGGACAACTTAGAGCCACTTGCCCAGTACCGTGTCCAGATATTTTTTTAATATCTTCAAGGATGAAGACTCTACAATCTCCCTGGGCAATGTGTAACAGTGCTCAGTCAGTCACCCTAACAGTAAAAAAAGTGTTTCCTTGTGTTCAGACAGACACTATTGTGTTTCAGTTTGTGTTCATTGCCTCTTGTCCCATCACTGGGCACCACTGAGAAGAGCCTGGCTCCATGTTCTTTGCACCCTCTCTTCAGGTATTTATATACATGATGAAATTGCCTTAATTTGTAGAGAAAAAAAATAAATTGGTTGTTAGCAAAAGCATTTAATAATCAGAACTGTGAAATACTGAGCTTTGATTGAAACTACATAACTACAGGTTTTAATAGCTGGATATAAAATATCTGCTAGACCTTGTCTATTCTCCTGTGATCTTCCTTCTGTGAAAGTTGTTATAGTGCATGATCTCTCGAGGTGTCTTTCAGCCTTGCAGTTGAGTAATTCCATTACTTTCCTCCTGTTACTTTTCTAATCCTATTTCTTTTGACCAGTTTTAGAGCACTACCTTGACTTGAGCATAGTCATACTCTCAGGACCCAAAGCTTTTTTAAATTAGTGCTTGTACCATATGGTCTCTTTAAAATGTAAAGAGATTTCAGATATTCTTTCAAACATGTACTTTAATATGGCAGAAAATAAACCCCATAAAAACAATGCTTCTTTCATGAAAATACCATACTTGTATGATAGTATCAACAATATATTAAGAAGAAAGACAACAAAATCTTAATTAAATCAAGTTAAAGACCCAGTACTTACATAAGTTATATGTATTCACATTTATAGTGCCAAATGGTATTCAGTCAGCAGGCTGTAATGATCTATAGATACGAAGTAATCTCAGACCATCAGCAATTCTGTCCAAGATTTTGTCAAGTATGAGGGAAGTTCCAGGGGACTGAGAAGGCCAAGTATAGTAACTGTTTTTAAAAAGCAGAAGAAGAGAAACTTGAAATTATAGCCCAGTTGAAGACAGCCAGAAAGACACACCAACAAATTATTAAACAATCCATCTGAAAGCAATAAGAAGATAACAAAGGTGATAAGAAACAGCCAGCATAGATTTGTCAATAACAGATCACATCAAAATAATTTCTTTTTTGACAGGATAACTGGATAACTGCATAGTAGAAGGCAGAAGATTTGATAAATCCTGACTTCGGTAGGGCTTTCAACACTGCTCTGCATACTGTTCTCGTAAGCAAGGAAGAGAAATGTTGTCTGGAAGATTTAATGAAAAGACGTGTGACCAAGTGGTTGAAAACCAGTACCCAACATAATAATTAGCACTGATTTTTGGTCAGACTGGAGGGTATTTCAAATAGGATTCTGCAGGAGTCTGTCCCTGTGCCTCTTTGTTCCAGCATGATTTTCACTGGCAATCTCGATGGTGGGATGGAGGACACGGTTGTATTTTTTATACTTGATACTTGTGGGTAATGTCCAAAGAGTAAGTGGAACAAGACAAGAACTGCAAAGCATTTTGGCAGTTCAGTCAGAATACAAGCTGTTCTTCAAGTCCTGGAGAAGTAGTCACAAGTGAGTATGAAATGCAATCAATATACGTGCAAAATACTAAACTTAGTAAGATATATGAGCAATTGTTACATGAGGAATAAACAGGCAATATTAATATAAAAAAAACAAATATAGTGGGTCACAAACTAGATTCTTTCTTGCTGTTGCAAGAAAGTCTGGAGCTCAAGTGGAAGTCAGGAGTGTTGAGTATAAGCTATTGAAGTTGATGTTGTCTTCTCCTTGGGTATTGCTCAGAACTCAGCTGAAATAATGTTCCCTGTTTTGGTCACCACATTTCAGAAAAGATACAGACAATATAGAGAGAATCCAGAGGAGAGCAACAGGAATGATAAGAGGTTTGGAAAACGTGACCTACAAGGAGAGGTTGAAGGAGTTGGATTTGTTTAGTCTGGAAAAGGGAAGACTGAGTGGAAGCATGATAACGTCCTCAAATATATAGAGCTTGTTAGAAACAGTACGGTGATCAATTATTCTCAGGGCCTGAGTGGGATTTGTACAAGAAGAAAGTAGTATAATTTGCAGCAAAGGAGATTCAGGCTATGAGGTTTCCAATTGAAAGAGCAGTTAAGGGTTGAAATAGTTCACTGAGGCGGGTTGCAGATTCTCTTTTTGCTGAAGGTTTTTAAGAACAAGTGAGATATGTCAGGTTTGTTTTATGTACAGTCAGGATAGGGAATGAATTAGCTTATGTCTGTAGATACCTTCCAGCCCTATATATCTGTGATTCCCATGACAATGAAGCATTGATTCCACAGACACACAAAAGGATACTGTGAGATATATCTATAGACTGATTCTTGACATTCATTTGTATGACTGCATTGTGGACTGTCCTGTGTGTCCCAGAAATTAAAGAGCTCAAATGTCCCCAGTGAAGATCTCTAGTATGCTTATTCTTCAAATAATAAATAACGTGAGTTTATACACATGGATACAATAAGTAAGAAGATGCCCTATTTATTCTTTACATAAGTGAAATGAACACATTTGTCTTGAAAACATAAAGTATGGAAATATTTTGTTTCTTATAAGAAAAATGACTGCTTGTCAGAGCATGAACAGCTAAGTGGATAAAATGAACATAAAGACAATGCCCGCTGCGTTGGTAGCCTCCTATCTCATTACAGTGAATTAGATACCCATAAAATTCTGTGATTTTTGTAGCTGATAACCATCACCACATAAACCGAGACCAGTATCACTGTCTTTGATCAATAGCAGGAATTTGCTGCAGCATCTGAACGTTGGAGACTAACATAACTGTTCCTTCCATGTTCAGATGAATGTCTAATTATAAACAAAGTCAGGGTGATGTGAGACAGAATGTGAACTAAGTATTGCTCTTCTCTAAGTATGGGTAAGTGATTTTTTGCATTATCACATGAAATTTGTTAATGGTAGTGAGAGCTGAACTGCTCCCATGAGGATCACAAAAGGGGACTAGCCCTATTTGGTTAATCAGCAGGCAGGAATGCCTGATGCTGTCTTACCTACGCCAAGTACTCAATACTCACAAGTCAAGCCCCTACAAACCTTTAAAATATGGCTTTAAAGTATCTTATGAGGTATGTTACACTTGACTTCTGAGTTTTGAGCCTGCAGTGTGCACCCAGTTCACATTTTCAGGCTTTTCTCCGCAATTAGAGATTTCTTAAGTTTTGCAAGAAGGAGGACAAGAAGTACGGAAAAATATATATATTTGCAATCAAATTGTAATCCATAGCAGTTCTTGGGATAGTTCACCCTTTTCCCAGATGTAGATGAGCTGCTTTGCCTTGGCCAACTACATTGCGTCACTGGCAATGCACTGCCTCACAAAATTTTCAGTCATGCCATGTAGCTTTCTCCTTGACACCACCTGGATACGGCTTACACTGCAGCACAAGTCAAGGATCAGCCTCAGGGCAAAACAGAAGTGAAGCTGAAATTTTTAAGTAGGGCCAACAGTGTGCATTTTTCTAAGTTTTACTCTCATTGGACTGAGAAAACCAGACAATGTGCGTGCATTTGCACAAAGCAAAGTGACCAGCACGCTTCAAAATCCAGACGCCGAATACTCCACCTAAACTGCCTGTAAATAAAGAAGGAAATCCTGCTACCATTAAACTCTTGCTGGTAGTATTTAACCTCTGGATTTTCACACTAAGCTTTATTGAATAGGAGGATTGCTACTGGGAGAAAGAACTGCACTTAGTTGAAAAAGGAAGGAAAAAAATCACTTTGGGCTTCTCCCATGTTACTTTATGGTCTGTGATGGAAGGCAGGGCAAGTTGGATGCCACAGCCTTCACAGAGAAAATAGGAAAATACAGTGAATAAATGCAAAGGGAGAGATTTATGTCACGTATGACCATATACAGTATATTAATAAATAAATGTTACGCATATAGACCTAGATGAATGTCACATTTAGATATATATTCACATATAGATACAAACACACACACAAAAAAACATGAATATGGGTTATATTTATACTCCACAGCCCCTTCCTTATCTTCAGAATACCTCTTTCAACAACAGCACAATTGTAGCCTTCCTTGAAACCTGTTTGAACATTTGCTTTAATGTGAGGACACTAAATTAATTTTAAACTAACCTCTAATTTGGGATTTCATTTCATACAAAGTAAAGTCAAAAGCCAGCAGGTTACCACTGAAGCATTAGAGAACGTGGCATCTCCACTGATACAGTGGGTGGGGAGAGGAAGCTATTAACATGTCTGTAACACTTCGCTTTATACAATCTACCCTGCTTTTAACTCCAGCCTTGGTCACTAAGGTCAGGCAAGACAGAGCTGACTAATAGTGTCACTTTCCTACTGCCTTGCGGCATTCACCCCTGCCACAACACAACAGCCCAGAGCTGGAAGAGTAGCATAACACCTAGCCGAAGCTGGGGAGAGAAGAGCTAATTGGGGCTTTTCATTATATGGTGGATGTTAGGGAAATAAGTGTCATACTGCCATAGCTATAAAGCTGTTGAAAAGAGAGCTACTTAGCCATTCATGAAACATTGTTATCTTAACACAATAACGAATCAGACAAGGTCCCTTATTGTCAAGCAGGTGGTGGACGTTCACTCCACGTGAAGGCACCTGAGTGTCTAAATTGCTCTAATCAAGTGTAAAGAAGCTCACAAAACATAGCTGCCAGTCCATTATTTTGAGTTTAAAATAAAAGTATATGTGATGAAACGCTCCAGCAGAAATTGAATCTTCAGAAGTTCCAGTTCATAAACACGTCCTCTAGACTGCTCTATGCAGTGGGGCATTAGTATAAAGGTATAAGCTAGTGGAGCATGAAGCTCTCATTCAAACACATAATTTTTGAATATGAAATAACAGCAGATTTTTCTTTCAGAAAATATTTTAAGCATTCCTCATCACTTTGGTTGTATTTGTACCTGTCATTCTAAAGAAAAATGAGCCACTCTGTAAGGAACCCTTCTCAAGACCAGTCCACTGGCCCACCAGCAAAGAAGAGCGCAGAGGAGTGACGGCTGCGGGCAATGCCTATAGCCTCCACTTTTACCCAGCTTTGTAACTTTCATACTCAGCACTTAAATGTGGTTAAGGATCCAGAAAACTTCCTGCAGAAAACTCTTAGCAGGGAGGCAATATGAATTTCTCCCTTGAAGCTGAGTATTTTGGCCATAAGTACTGTGTAACTGGAAGACACGACTTGGAGGAATCTGGGCCAGACTTAGCACCATAGAACTGAATCCATCTCTTAGCCTCAGAAAAATACCTACACCAAGAAGGGCTATCCTTGTTCTCCAGCAGAAGAGNGGCAATATGAATTTCTCCCTTGAAGCTGAGTATTTTGGCCATAAGTACTGTGTAACTGGAAGACACGACTTGGAGGAATCTGGGCCACACTTAGCACCATAGAACTGAATCCATCTCTTAGCCTCAGAAAAATACCTACACCAAGAAGGGCTATCCTTATTCTCCAGCAGAAGAGCTTGGCGATCTGAATCCTTGAGGAAAACCCTGTTTTCACCACTCTTCTACAGTAATTCAGATTTCAAGAATTGGAAGGTAAGCAGTGTTAATTTTATAGATGATCTTTCTGATTCATACTATTTTAAATCCTTTCAAGATTTCAAGCAATTCAAGATCCAATTTTCTCTTCCTAATACAGGTTTTTTTTTATCAAATACAGCACTGGGTCATTTCCATTCATAGAGATCTGAACACACCACCCTTAACTAATGGGATAAAATACTTTATGCTAAATGCACTTGATACAACTAAATTTGTTACTCATGCTTATAATGCAATCATTGATGTAATGGATAAAAAATTGGAACCACAAGAAATTTTCTAGAAAATACATCTGGGACCTCAACAGCATTGTGAAACAGGTTAATAGATGCCCATTTGTATAAAATATAACAATGCAGAACCTCAATTTTTTTNAATTGGAACCACAAGAAATTTTCTAGAAAATACATCTGGGACTTCAACAGCATTGTGAAACAGGTTAATAGATGCACATTTGTATAAAATATAACAATGCAGAACCTCAACTTTTTAAAATTAATTATCTTTACTGGAAAATGAAACATACATTTACTCATGGTATATGCAGGATTACTTCTCTGCTTTATAGAGAAAGTTAAGACAACAGAACTATGGAATCAAATTATTCAAAACATGACAAACATTTCTAAAATACAGAGAAAGAAAAAAAAAAGAATTAATAGAACAGCTCAAAAATAACCTGCCAGATCCATAGTGGTTCTCTCAGGCATTCTTCCTGAAGATACAACTTTTTCTTCCATAAGGTATAAACTTCTGGTATTTTATTTTCCCCACAAAAATAGCATAATATACAATGGAAATAGGAAAAAAAAAAGATCACAATGACACTAAAAGGATTTCAGAGGTGTCACGGAGCACCCTGTGCAAAGAGTTGGCTACACAAGACAGGATGGAGAATTAAACCAGAGGACTGAACCTCTCAACAAAACAGATTCTTTCCTGGACAAAGGAACGGGTAATTCCTCTAATGTACCCATACAGAATAGACTTTCCAGTTCGTTCCCCTTACAGTTTTCTAGCAATTATTTCAGTTTTGGTGAATTCACAAAAAGAGAAAGGATGTAACAACTGGAGTGTTAGCTTACCCTTGGTTAATTAGAAATTTTTTTTGAGCAGTTATTCCTAGATTTAAAACCGAGCAAAAGACTTTCCACTTGTCCACAATAACAGCTGACTCATTTTGCTTTCTCTAAATAGACTCGGGTTTAGATAGACATTTGTAGAAGGTGATACACTGGAAAGCAATTACACATTCAGTAAGGACTTCTGTTCAAAGCATGCAGATGGAGCTGAAGCTTAGTGAGATGTCTGAATCACTGCATCCAGTTTGAGACCCCAGTGCAAGAAGGACACTGGTAAACTGGAGGCAGTTCAGCGTAGGGCCCTCGGACTGGACAGGCTGAAGCACTTGCCCTGTGAGGAGAGGCTGGGGGAGCTGGGCTGCTCCAGCCTGGAGAAGGGGCAGTTTCAGGCACCTAAGAGCATCCTGTCAGTACTTGCTGGGAGGTTGTGCAGTCTCCATCCTTTTTGTTTTTTAAGAATAATCTGGATAAAACCCTATATACTTATAACATAATACAGACAATATTATAAACATGTTACTCCAACCATCATTACTTATACCGATTACCATATTTTATGTGGGCCTAATCAATAAGAATCTTAAAAGCAAGCATCAGCCTAAGGAAATTTAGGCTAAAAAGTTTGTCCTCACTTCATTCACAGTTGATAGACAGTTACAGGCTATGTTGGAAAGCAATTCAATGCAGCAGTTTCTGACTTGACCCACTCAGCATATCATTTCTCTCTGTGGCTAGAGAGAAGACAGTATAACAGGGAGACTAGTTTCATCATGAAAACTGGTCTTCCTTGGTCTCTCATTCCTTTCTCTAGATGTCATATAGTCAACTTAAACGAGGAGGATTCTGATTTTGCTGAACTTGAATTTTGCTGTGATATTTCCTTTTCTTTCACCAACGGTGTTCTCATAGCATAGCACGCAGATCCTTGGGAGATGTTTCACTTCTTCAGCACAGCACTGGGAGTTTCGAAGGGACCCCTCCTGATACACTATTTAAAAAGCTTGGAAGGTGCTGCATAATGTATCTAGTTGTGCTACTGAGAGAAAACACTTACTTTTCCTTCATAGAGAGGAACTATTGAATTAGGTCCAAAGCCTCCTATTACTTCTGTGAGTCAACTCTAAATGAGGCTAGAGCTACCAGCAAGGGAGAGGAATCAGCACTCAGTTTGAATGTTTGAAGAATTTAATAATTAATATAAATGTGAAAAAAATAAATTTTCATTTTCTTTGTGAACATTTTATTTTCAATGTTCTCTTTGATACTTATGCTCCAGAAATCAGTTAATGGGAACAGTGCGTCAATTAATGAGAACTGCAGAATTAGTGCAATGCACATCTGGATTCACTTAAGTGGAGTCAGTCTGAGTTTACAGCTGTGAAGATGAGTACAAAATCCAGACAGTGTTTTCTTTTTCACTACAAATTTTCAGCTAAAGAATGACATCATGGCCATCTTCATGACTTTTAAATTTAAGTATTTTCTTGTCTATATCACAGCTCAATAGACAGTATTGGAGTCTGAGTATCAGGTGGGGTCCTTACAGAAAATCAAAGCAGTACTTCTGCTCACTACAGATCTGGGCTACTGTTGTGAAGGGCAGAAATACAGGCTGAATGCAATAAGAAACATCTGGCCTTCAAACAGCCCCCCATCAATGGATTTATCTTTCTAGTAAACATTGATCTGCACTCTTTAAATGCCCCTTATCAAAACAGGGGAACTGAAAGACCTTTTGTTCCTTCATAGTTTTTCAAAATAATGTAGGTACTTGGCAAATTATTTCTGCAATGAAACAACTATTTTGAAAACAATGGTTTATATTTGGGCACTGTCTCAGAATGTCAGAAAAGGTACATTTTTCTAAATACAAGGCTATTTGTAATGTGAAAAAGAAAATCCCAAAACATAATTTGTTAAATATATTCTTTGAACATGTCAGCAATGTGAACTTGGTTTTTTCCTGCTAGTAACAAAAGAAGGGATTTCTACTATATGGCTAGAGTAAATGGTAGTTGTCAATAAAATATAGGCCCAACAGGCAAATAAATGACCGGATAAATATATTTATTTTTACAAGGCTAACCTGCTATACACCTTAAATACTGCAAGCCTTGTAAAAGTAAAGGGTCATTGTAAGGAGTCATGGAGAGTTCTCCATAGAGAAGTGTTCTAAAAAGCTTCAGACACTTTTCAGAGCAGTTTGCATCAGCAATGCAACCTCACTTAGCTTCAGAAATGCCTGTGTGTACATAAGAATACGTGTGTATCTGCCCTTGGCTCTTCAACTTATCTAGGTTTTCTTTTGGACCGTGCTTTCAGGACTTTTCTCCAGGCATCATATTAAGCTGGGGAAGAATCTCTCTCACTGACAGAGTGGTATAGACAGGATTATTTTTTCAGTTCAGGCCTCTCTCCCACCCCCTGCTTCTTGGGCCAGCACATTTTTCATGACCTATGTGTCAATAAGCACTCCGCTGGGGCTTGCTTTGCTGAGAAATCAGACTTCAAAGCAGGAACAGGAAAAGCTGGGAACAAAACTGGAAGTTGTGTAATGATGTAATGTATTGTACTAAAAGAAAGAAAATTCTTTTTCCTCATGTTGTCACGTGCAGTTTAGTGAGTCTCGTAGAGCTTCAGGAGCACTTGTTGGCCATGGGTTAACAAGGTGCATGTGGCTGAAGTGGAGAAAAACTGGACAGGCAGGAAAAAGAAAGGCTTTCAGAAATCCTCCTCCGTATAGAAAGGAGAGTTTTGGTGATGACAGTTGCCCTTGACTAGCTAAAATGGGTAATAATGGGAAAGATACGTGGGATAATCTACGGCCACGCAGTCCCACATACATTAGCACAATAATGACCAAGTTACAGCATACCTATCATGCTTTGCCCTTTCTTTTCTGATTTTCATGGTAGTGCATTAGAAGACTTTCTGGTAATAGCTAAAAAAAATAGAAAGCAATTTTCTAAACCATTACAATTTTGAATACGTTACCCCATCTCAAACTCATTCCAACATCATAGCAGAATTAAAGGAAGATAGGAATTTTAACTACACACTGAGTACAGGACTGGGGAAAAATAAAAATAAGGCAGCTGACCACTGTCATGATTGTCATGGATAGAAACTCTTTTTCTTAACTTTTGTTATTCCAATTTGCATGCAATAGATTGTGGCTTAAATTTCTTACTCAACCATTCAGAGCAAATCAGTGAGATTTAGGCATCACTTAGGCATTGTTAAGAATATACATGATGGATAGAGAATTGCATCCCAGATTTTTCTAGAATGACAGTAGACACTTCCTGGGCATGAGATTTAAAAAAATAATTAGAGGATATGTGAATCTATGCCTTACAAGAAGGCAAGTATATCATACAAAATATATGTGAGACAGGATAAGAGATCCTATTGAAATAGATTGCATACTGGTATGGCAATTCGGTGAATAACTATTTTGAAAGTTGGTTTAGAAAATAATTAAATGTAAAGTCATTTTAATATACAAATGTCTGACAGGAACTTGAAGTCTGACCCTTAACCCTGAAAAAAGATAAAATAAATTTAGATTAAAAAAGGATTTGAATTTCTCTAAAACCCACAGAAAATGTTACCATTTAGTAATGACATTCCCTTTCCATTTGACCCCAGCTTGACATGCTGAATTACTCTGAACATCCGCCACCATGTACAGAAAGTCTTACTTCTTAACTCTTGCTATTCTAATTTGCACACAGAAGTACATTAAAAAGGATGTTAAGGCTGTAACATAGAACAATAAAAGCAGCAAATTCATAAGTAATTAGGAAACATGCTATACAAAATGTTCTCCAGTGCAAAAGAGTTGCTAATGCATCACAGAGAAGATAGAGTTCCATGAGAAAACAATGGAGTTTTCTGATACATAATGTCATGTCCCCATTTTATGGGAAAAAAAAAGAGTAACTGCAGCTGGTAAACAGAGACTAGCATAGTTATATATCCTTGTAAAATATAACGGCTAATTCAGAGACAAGGCCAGCATCATTCATTTAGAGGTGTGGAAAACCAAAGGACTGCCTACAGAATATTTTCACCTTCTACTCTGCTATGTAAACTGTATTTATGAAAGCACGAAAGGCACCTTCATTTCTTTCCTTTATCTTTACTCATAGTTTGCTCCAAATCCCATTGAAATCAGGTGGAGAGAAGCATAGATCAAATAGTACAGAGGTGAGAGTACTTGATTCTTTGTATATATGGGTGACTCAGCTTTCATGCAACAAAGGCTGAATGTGCCAGACTAATGCGAACAAAGACTTAGACACTTTAATCATTGAACAGTTCCATCAGCTTCCCACAGGCTTCAGGCACTGCCAGGGTTAAACACTAATGTTTTGTCAGTAGCATGGCTCACTAAGTAGGATGAGATTTGTTATTCACCCACTAATGTCTGTGAGACATAGGGCTACATCACGGGCCTCTGGAAGATGACATTGCAAGCTCTTTTGGGATCCTGCTTTGAAGAAGGGGAGCAGGACTTGCTTTGGATTGGATTTTTTACATTTTTTAAACACTCAGCACAATAGTAAGAGCTAAATAATGTATTGGCATGATTCAGGGACATATAAATTTTGCCCAAGGAGGAATAAATTGATGATTGCATTAGCTACTTTTGATGCCATCCCATCTATTTATAAAGAAAGCATGAGGTCCAATTTCCCTGAATATTGTAAGGAACAACAGGCAGTAATTTTTTGCTTATATCTCCAAGTCTCATTTTGCTAGTACCTTTCCCCAGAGGACTTTCACAGATACTTTCTCAAGGCCAAGCTGTCAGTGTTTCTGCAGATGAAGCCCTGCCACAGCTTAAGACTGTCCAAGCTGGAGCTGCCATAATAACAGCCTGTGTCACCTCCAGTATCACCTCTTTGTACTCCATTCACAACAGTGACTCAGTAAAGGGAGCAGTGATATGAAGACAAAATAGTGATTTTTTTTTTTAACAGATTTGTTCATTCCCTGAATCAGTGCACAGAGCAGTTTGATGACCAGGAATCAGCAGCCAAGAGCTGGTGAAGGGAAGGCCATTACAGATTCCACTTAGGTGGGATTACTCCACTGCAGAACTGGGCTCTGGGTCTCCTCCTTCAACTTTCTTGTGTTCCTGCTGTTTCTTGTCCTTGCACAAAATTTCCAGTAAATAAAAGCTAGTGAAACTCTTTCTGCTTACACTTTGGAAATGTATTCTGGGTAGAAACCTGTCTCTCTAGCCAAAACTGGTCACTGGTTACATAAAGGACTGGAACGGTTTCTTATGGACTGCATGCCGTTAAAGACAGTGCTTACATATTCCTTCTTCAGAGGAATACAACTCAGCCTAAAGGACAATTGTCAGCATTTGTCAATATTACTTTGTTTTTTGTCTTCTGGGAATTGAGGAACAATGGAAAAGAGATTCTTTTTTTTTCCTAAATGAACAGATCAACCTTACATTTATTCATAGGGTCATGGTGTTCGTTTCTTGCAAGTATTCAGATGATCATTTGTGAAAATGTTTTCAGTTTTGAATTTATTGTATAAGCAGCAGTTGTTTGGGAAAAAATATCAGAACTGTATTAATTTTTATTCATTATTTTTCATCTATCATTTTTCTATTTTAAAAATGTCTTTTAGTCAAAGAGCAGAAAAAGATCGTACTAACTTTGGTGAAAAATGTCAGTCCTTTTACCAACTGGAAAAAGCAACAGTCAGTTGACTCTAAATGGAAGTCCAGTGAAGATACTCCTAATAGTTTGCAGAGGCAGTACTCTCACCAAGGAGATGCAGACAATATTCTTAAGAGAGTAACAGAGGTAAGAGGCAAAAAAAAATAATAAAAGAAGTGTTTTACCCGAGCTGATTTTGAATACCCTGAGTAGTTCTGCCAAGGTCCTTTGTAAATACTTTCTAACTACCCTAAGTTTGGGAGTCAAGATTTTCTTCACAGTCCCTTCAAATTATTCACATTTGGATTTCTTCATCCCAGTAGGTCTCCTAAATTATTTATTGGCATTTTGACTTTAGCCAGTAAAACAGTAAAAGCTTTGTTCACCCACTGGGAGCTGAAATACACATACTCAGCTCTAGAACCTCTTCTTATTCATTTAATGCTTATAGAGTCTTTTCTGTATCCCAGGTCCCATATGCCTATGTGCATCTTACTTATCATCCAGCTGTCTTCTATCACTCCTACATCTCTTATTCTATAACAGTAAGGTCTCTGATGCTATCACTCTGATATCTCTTGTTCTTTCACTGTAAGGTCTCTTGTCCTCTCACCTCTAAATGTCTCTTGATATAGTAGGTTTCTCCAAGTTCCACCCACTCCTTAAGTTTGTTGTTGCCTGTTGTCTGTTGTGATCTGTTACTGCAAGCATGAAACAAGTAGAAAATTATGTATTTTGTTTAAAAGATAAAGTAATTTTGTTAATTCTTTGCCCACATTTCTGACCTCTCTATGATCCTTTATATCATTTCTTGTTTCTTGCAGTATCTCTGAGGTAGCTTAGTTTACAATAATATTGTTAACATGCTGGCTGCTGCTTCATCTCGAGATAATTAAGTACACTATTCAAGGCTGGAGCTACTATTTAAGAGTACCACTGCCCTCCACAGGAGAGAATGGCAGACGTACCCAAGCTTATCCAAAATACCATCTCTGTAACATCACGTTATGCAGAGTCTCCGTCTCACCTGGCAGAAGCCATTGATAGTCAGTGCAATGGGCTGAAAGGACAGAAATGTGACAATGGTATCTTCCATATATTGGTGAGATAACCTAGGGAATGAAAATTCTCAAAAACCCTGTCCATCCATTCTCAACAGAGAGCCATCTGGCTGTTGATTTTTTGGCTTCTCGGTAAAACACAATGAAGGAATGAATACTCCCTCCTTAACTTTACAACTTGATCAACAGTAGACAGTAAAGTTAATCATTTGTTCTTCTTCTTGTGAAAGCCTGCGTCATGCAATTTCTTCCTATGAGTTGCCTCTCCATCTCTGTTAAACCGTATCTCCCAGAGCAAACATTGCTTACTCTTATGAAATACTTTATTTTTGGTAGTTCCTCACTTGCAAAGATGCCTTACTGTCTAGTCAGAAACAGTCGAGTCTTAAAGCTGCTGAAATAATTTAGTGGATGATTTCTCCCGTAAATCCAATGCAGTAATTATCCTACACTGAGACCTATACCTTCTTCCTCTCAGCTTTATCTTTACTGCAGCGACTATGAAGTGTCCCAGCCTTCTGTAAAACTCACTTTCACAGGGTCAGTAGCTGCTACTGAACCAGATCAAAGAGAAGAAAGAAAAAAGCCCTCAGTGCTTTCTTAGTACCACTTAGTCTACTGAAATGCATCCTTAGTTTGCTGTTATATGGTCTTGATTCACCACTACTCCAAGCCAATTATACTGCAGTATGGCAAATGCCAAATAACTGAATTTGAAAATAGGAGGTATTTTTCACAAGGTAACATTTCTTTGGGTGCCTGAATATTCTTCTCTTTATCTAGCAGCTACTGATTAACTGCATTACAAAAGATCATTTCCCAACACAGAGAATTAGGACTGGCCACATCACTCTCATCAACATTAACAGACATGCTCATCTATAAAGTCAGTCCTTCTTTACCTTTACAAGTAGTGAAGTATTCTGAGATAAGACCATCACAGAGGAAAAGTGAGTAATATTCGCTCTTTAACTTCTGGTTTACCCTGGAGTGACTCCACTGACATCAGCAAAGAGTTGTCTCTTTTTTTCGTTCCCCTATAAATAAACAAGAGAGTGGCCAGCTTTGCTTCTCATTATTTATAAATAACAATGTGAAGTGTTATCTCAGAAGGGAATTTTGGTAGTGAAGTTACATATCCTTTACACGAGGGATTTATAGTGGGAAATATACAGAAAGAAGCTATACCCTTGGTAGTGTAATTAAGCTTTTAAAACATCCGATAATTCGGTGTTATTTGTTTTCCCTTTCTTTGATGAACTGATAAATGTCACTTGAATATGTGCATGAACACTCAGTAGAGGAGCTGGTTTTTCTTCAAAAGAAAATAGCATGCACACTTATTCCTCCTCTACTGTATATAAATTCTAAATAGTACCTTGGCAGAATTATGAAATAAAAATGAATGCTTTTAAAGGCATTTGTGGAGACTGGGGAATAAATGATAGAATTTTCTTATATTTCTCATATATGCAGATAACAGATACATTTAATGCAAGAAGGAAATAGAATTTTAATAGAATTTTTAACTAAAGATCTTGAAACAAAACTAGACATACATTTTAATTGAATTTCTGGCTCAAATTACAGCAAACCATTATAAATCATTAGGAATCAGTTTTAAAACTGCTTTCACTTTTACCCGTATTACAAACACAGAGGTAAGCTTTTACAGCTACAGATAAGTGTTAATAAATTACCCGAATTTCAAAATTAATGGCTGCCCGGCTGCTTTGGGGAGATATCATTGTGTTTCATGAATATTTTGATTTTGTGATTAGATCAAAATGCACTGAATTCCTAAACAGTCATAACTAAGGTCTGCTGATCATAAACTGTTCTTTTTTAATAAATTATATTCCTCACAAATCTGCTGATATGGAATAATTAGAAATTGGTTGCCTGCATTTACTGTAATATTTGCATGACTTTAGATCTCCACCTACTGATCTAGTGGCTGGCAGGAAATGTACATTTTGTACATTTCTAAATATACCTTGCCTGCAGAGATAATGGTTTATATTGTGATGTTAAGAAGGTTTTTATTTGCAAAAAACAAAGAGGTGTCACTTGCCAGTTCTGGAAGACATTGATTAGGCTGTTTATGTCATTCCTATTCAGAACTTATTATTTACAGCTTTCCTGTTTCCTTTCCTTTGTAGGAGATAATGATCTGTCTCTTGTAAACTGCTTAAAGTGTGCCTATTTTCTCTTTTTTAGGGAGTCTTGAAATACATTTTATAGAAGGCAAGCATATTGAAATGGAATGTAAACGGTGTAAAATACAGCATATTAATCGAAATGATATCTGTCAGTATAATCTTTAAATTAAGTGGCATACAAATATTTATAGTTAGGGAAAATGAAAATTGCAAATCCATTTTTCATTGTGGAAGGCACATGTACCTGAATGCGATCCTGCAAGACATATACACTCCATAATTAAATACACTTACATTTTGGGAACTATTCTTTTCACCAGTACTATACACGTGCATATCTGGTTTTTGCTACAGATCTTCGTTGAGGGAAGGGAGTGTGCATTGCTATCAAGCATTCAGCTCTCAGAATGGCTTAAGCACACAGTGTCCCTATAGATTCTTTATAACCAGGTGCTTTAGGGTACATTTCAAATATAGAAAGGTGTCTTCATTGTTCTTGTATATGCAGTAAGGGTTAAACAGATTTGTTAATTCTTACTGTATACTCTGCATCAAAGAGGCAGGCTACAGACTACTATATAACACACCTAGATGACAGGAGAAGGACAATATTTGGGATATTCACATGCTAAAATTAGAATAATCCTCCATTTCAAGAAAAGCAAGCAAATTGTTACCATTGCCACGGCTCTGTAATGTGAATGATAGATCAAGGAGGAAATACTGATAACAGAAGAAATCTTCAGCCAGTTCACAAGATTTAGAATTTATTCTAATGATACTATCTCTTTTTGAAGAAAAGTTGACCCTGCTGCCAATTTTCTCCCCATCACTTCTGTAGTTGCTACTTCAGCGCAGTGAACAGCTGCTTACTCCCACACTGGACAATTGGTCCTGTAAACTAGAAGATATGTAAAGCGATCAAAGACAAAGCTGTTAATTGCTAACAATCATGTTCTTTTGACATTTCACCCCAGTCTTTGCGCTGTTTATTTTATGGATTTTTATCCCATTCTCCCTGGCAGTGTGACCTATTTGCATTAAAACTTAATACTGAGTTTCATCAGCAATGTATCATATACCACTTTCAACTCTCCACTAAATTAAACCTATTTTCCTTTTTAAGACAAACAAAACCAGTGCTATAGAACAACTCCCGTGCCTCCACTTGATGAATCAGATATATTGATTGATAATTCATCATTAGCCCTCAAAACTGACATAGAAACATAAATCTGCATAGCAAGTGCTTCTTCAGCCCTGAAAAATCTCATAATTTGGCCAAGCACAGATTAATAAATGTGATGATAAAAAAGGGAATCATATGTGTTACATCCTTTCCACTGGTCATACCGGAAAACAGATTCCCTGGCGAGGTCCTAGCCTGGACCACTGGCTGTAAGTCTGTGATTCGGAACCTGGTGGTGTGTTGGCCCTGCTTCAGCACATTGTTTCTAGCTCATTAGTAACTTCTGGCCAGAAGCAAACCCAAATGCCAGGGTATGTAATGTGGAGGGGCTTCCTCTGTCTGCATAGGTAGGGCACATTGCCTAGACAAGGGGGTACGTGACCCACTGCCTTTAGAGACACAGAAAACAACAAAGAAGGAAGAGGCTCTCCTAGCACCAAACCTTAGGTACTTTAGGTGCCTAAACTAGAAGTCTCTGGTTCTAACCAAAGTTTCTTCAGGAATTGTTTCAGGCAGGAAATTATCTTAAGCAGCCTAAAGTTTTCTTTAGAGTACACTCTGCCTTCATTAGCTGTATCGGAAGCTGAGAAAAACCAGCCTTCTGACATAGGCATGCAAATTAGGCATCGAAAGTTGGACAAGGAGAACACTAGTGAAAAGGAAAACTATACGAATAACTAATAACTGCACACAGACAGCACACAATGCAAATCATTAATAATTTCATTGAGCTTTTCTTTTCTAAACTGTTAAAATAGAATCTGGGAAATAATCTGGAAAACAAGACTGAAACAGGAACAAATAAATGACCAGACTGATGTATCCTCCAGAACTCCTGACTGCCAAGCAGAGTTTGGTGCTCTGTGGAATGGAGACCTATAGACAGAAAAAGCACACGGCCTAGAGAAAGAAAAAAAGTGTTTTACTTTGAAAGCTATGTTTGACCAAGATATCCTCAAAAAGTACTATGTAGGACATGATTGCTGCTATGGTTACACCAGTGGAGATTGTCTTATTTGTACCTAAAGATTTCTGTGAGAATCCTAATTCTACCCTTAGCGGATATTGCTAACTCCCATTGATGTTAGTTCTTGATGGGACAAAGTTTGGGCCAGAGGATTGTTAACTGGTATAATTCTTATGAAAAGAGAATATACATTTCTTCTTGCAAAGAAATAACAAGGGATAATCCGAAGTGCTCTAAGCCACCATCAGGAGGAAGAATTATTATCTTTTCTTTTCACAAGAAAAAAGAGCGTACATTTAAGCTAATATTGACAGATCTCTGCAGACCATAAGAGAAACAATCCTGCAGCCTAAGCAAAGCAAAGAGATCAGTCTCCGACATGCTTTCAGAGACCAGCTGCTGGTGAAAGAGAACAGAGCAGCTGAGAGCCAGAGGAACAGATGTGCCTGATGAGATGTGTGCAGGGCATATTCCTGGGACCCAGTAAGTAGGCCTAGCTATTTAGCAGATTTTGTAAAGTACCTTTTGTGTAGAGAATAAATAGTCTAAAATATGATCCTGAAGATTTCAGGATGATACATGGCGTAAGAAACTTGGGTAGCATCAGTGTTCTGCCGCTGAATTATTTGTACCTGCACGTTTGCATTAGCGATAGTGACTTCAAAGCACTGTTGTGACAGTCATTCTGCACAATGCCAAACAGCCAAACGTGTTTTAACAAGGGGGCAGGATTACATTTTCAACAGTTCTGGTGCTATTTGCTTTGTGCAAATGCTTAATTGTATGCTAAATTGAGTGTAGACATGATCTATTAAAGCTCGTTTTTTCAAGGGTACCTCAGGGAGCTAGCGTCCACCTCCCCATGACATGCAGTGTGATTTGGGCAGGGAACTCCCTCAGGCTCGTGTGACTATCCCAGCCTCATTGTATGTTTCTGGGCAAACATGTGGCAATCATTGTCCTGATAGGGGTGGGATAATTAGTTAATATTTATATTGTGTTCTGCAGACTGTAAAGTAGGAGAGAAAGTGCTAACTGCTGTTATTATTATTGAATTACAACAAGACAAAGCCGGGGAAACATCTCCTGGACACCTCAAGTGACAGCTATGAGTCACAACCCTGTTTGCATGTGGTTTTGTTAAAATACTCAGCCCCAGGAATAGCCTGGGAAATATTTTAACATCTGTGTCTACATGTGCTGATGGCTCCTCTCCCTGAGATATGGGGAATTGCACCTGTATGAGGCAAGGAGGCAGAATTATCCCCTACTCTCAAGTAAACAAAGGCCAAATACCTTTGCCTGGGTCTCAGTGTGGTGTCAAAGACAGAAAGCCCTGATATCTGGTATTGCCTAGCACTACCTAAACTGCAGGTCTACTTCAGCATATAGTCGAAAACAGTGCTTAGTCTGTGGCATGCAAACTTTGGGGATTTCAGATTTTGCTTATATGTTTCCTAAGACCTTCCTCAAGAAGCAGACTGATCCTCTTGGTGTCCTTCATTCCTACCTGGTCATCCAGAGTCTTCTTTCTTCCTTCACTGTCCTGACCCTCTTCTCTGCAGATCTGAGATCTTTGGACATGGTGATCATGATGAATGACCTGGTCTAGAGATTGGGAATATTGTTTTCCCCTTATGGGTCTATTTGTCAAGGATCACAAGGGACCGACCAGTCAGGACTAAATGATAGGAAATTCATGTTAGCAGAAGACATGGAAATACCAAGCATGTTGCTATTGCAGTCCCCTGCAGATGAAGACAAAAGATACCAGTTGCCAGAGGCAACCAAGACATGGAGCTGGTAACATTTGGCATGTCAGAAGGCCCTCTTCATTTGCCTCTATTCCATCAGAGCAGAGAATGGCAGTGTTCAGAAATGAGCAACGTCTTTGAGACAGGATGAGAAAAGCCAATCTCTACTGAAGAGTTATGTGGTATAAAACCTTCCAGCTCTCACAGAAACCAGTTTAGTGCCTGATGTGCGTGGGAACATGCCTATCATTATCAAGTTGAAATACTATGCCTTCTGTTCAAATCCATCCTTGTGCATGATTTTGTGCTTATTAATGTACGTATTATTACAATGACATAGCAAAGTAAGATCATTCTGCAGTGTAAAACAAGATCAATTTAGGAAATGAAACCCTAGCCTCTACATACCTTGAGGCTTTGCAACAAATCAAGAGCATTCAATGAAGTGGGAGAAACACAACGTTGCCTTGCACATGCTTGTATTTTTAGAGTGGCCACTGACAATGGCTAAAGAAGGGTAAATTATAGTTCTGCTGAAAAAGTCAGATGTGCAAAATACTGATGCATTGCCTAGATTCTGCGTCACCAGAATGACAACCGGATGTGGTAAAAGTGAAGCCTGTTGAATAAGGGGAGCATTACCTATGAATATTTATTTATACGCATACGTGTGATAGACTTCTTCAAACTGCAGGTGCAATCATGACTGGCTTGTGGAAAAGTGCTCACAACCCTGAAATAGACTGAAGTTAGGTAAAGAAAATCAAGCAGAAAAGGGATATATATATGTTCAACTCAGGAGAACAAAAAACCCCAAGAGTAAACATCCCCTAGCACAACAGTGAACATCCTAGAGGCACCTGTTTTAAGTGTGAGCTGGGATGTGTACCCACACAGCAAAGAAAGATGCTTAAAATTTAAGGTAATACTTTGGGACTCAGAAGCAGTATAGATGCTGTTGAAGATCATCCCTCCTGATGCTAGGGGTAGCTCCCAGCTGGTAGGTGGGTTCTCTCTGTTGTTGCATGGTGTCATTCAGGTGTCCATTAAGATCCAGTGGATATTGCAGAGGCAAGGGCAACCCCACTAATTGTTCTTGCAGCTGCCCTGCCCCATGGAGTTTTTCTGCTTGCTGTATAGGAGCAGGAGCTCACTGTCCCTCTGGCAGGATTCCTTCTCTCTTTTACTAACTAACTGCTTAGCCTGTTTTGGGACAAGCTCCTTAGGCCAACATTTTCAAAATTAAGCACATCAACCAGACGCTTGAACCTATGTTAGGCACTTCAAAGAGTAGACAGATTCCTCATCACGTAAGAACTATAGCTATCACAAGATTGATTTAGAGGTATTTGTGCTAAGCAGCTCTAAAAACTAGGCCATTTTTATTGAGAGTCCTAAAGCCAAAATCAAATACTTTTAGTTTTAGGCAACTTCATCCTGAACCTTGGTCCTAATCTCTTTTTTAATTCTCTGCTAAGTAGAAGGATCCAAACAGTTACTGTGTACATAGACCAGTGTTGTTTCAAAGATTAGTTAGGGCTTGTAAAACTCCCTTATGCAACATGTTAAAGCATATCTGTTTTTATTCTGTACAGACAGTGAAAATAAAAGATAAACACCTTTCTCTAACTTTTTCTGTCACCCACATCACAGTATTATTCAAGTTGTACATTAAACATGTTTTCCATGTGGGTCGACTCGGTCTAGAATGAGAATGGAATTGTTATAGGATGGTTACTTTGAATCGTGGTTATTTAGTTTTAAATATAAAAGCTTCTTTGGGTTTCTGTTAGAGAATTCAATGAAGAAGAAGTTTTCCACTAGCTAAGAACAAAATTTGATGAAGTTGACTTGAGGATGATTAAGAAATCTTTTACTTGTACAGAGGAATGTTGGCATTTACTTCATGAATGAATGACACAAGGGCCAAATAAAATAATACTAAGTATTGAATTTGTAGCTGTATCTAAATAAATTATGGGTAAATCTTTTGTATCTTGGACTGATGGGAACATATATAAAGATTTTTCCCATCTTCAAGGAGTTTAGAATTAGAGGTATGATGAGAGTTTTATGTAAAATTTGGATTACAGAGTTTACTCTAAAAATCCAAGAATTTTGCCAGTAAATAATGAGTAGAACCTGGAGGAAGAATTTTGCCTGTAAATAATGAGTAGATCCTGGAGGTAAGAGGTAAAATACTTTAAGATTTTGGAGAAATTTATCTACATGAAATAATACATTCTTAAATTGCACCAAGAAGTTGTTAAATGGGTTCACTGGGCAGGTTCACAAATAAATTCCGTTGTATAAGTAGACTAAATTTACTTTGAGGAACACTGCACACCCACAACTGTGGTGACCCAACTGACACTACTTTGAGGAGTAATTAGTTGCCAACAAGGATCATACAATCAGGCTCACCATCTTTTTATCTCTGATTCTGCATACCACTACCAACTCAAAAATGGAAACTCCAAGTATCTCATGGTTATGTTATTCCAAAAAAAAACCTTTTTGCTAGTGTAAAGCAATCAACAAGGGTGATTCCCTACTCATGAATATTCATTGTTATTCATGCACATTAATTATTCCTTTTCAAAAAAATAGAATTATTTAAAGAAAGTAGAGAAAATTATGGATTTGAGGAGATCATTCAAAGAAACATTGTCCAACAGAGGGTCAAGAATTAACTGTTGCTTGAGTCGATTTGTGGTCTAAAAAGCGTATTTTACACAAAGTTCTCTGTTTGTCCTAATGGCTAAAACCCCTTTAGCATCTCCAGGATATAATCATAACCTTTCAGTATGCTGTGGAGTAATTGCTGGATGGTCTGAGGTCTTGGTAGAGCTGAGCATCTCTGACAGCTGGAAACACCTCTTTCACTTAAAAGTGTCTCAAGATCGTATGTTTCAGCTCTGTCTGTTTGAACAGAATTATTAAAAAGGGAAGTTATATATTATACAACTTTATTAACCGTAATGCAAAACTAGTCATAAGGGGTATTTGTGTTTGAAAGTTTGCCTGCCAATTTTATATACCCAAAGTAAGAAACTATGGTGTATGTTTAAGGTACTGAACAGAACAATCACTCCCATAACAAGCAATATCCAAGTAGAAAATAGTGCTTAGAGAACACAGACTTTACCACATACTAAGCTAAGAAATCCATCCTATCATACCTGACAGCACAGGTCTCTTCAAATGTATATACCAATAAGACTGATGATTGTATTTAAAGAACTGCATGTTGTAATAGAAATACTGTAGACCAATATTGATTGAAATTAAACAATAATTTTCAAAGCAAATTAAGTATTGAAATCTTTTCAGCATCCTTCTAAATCTAAAGTTATTTTAATTTGGTGGCTAATTCATGCATTCCCAGGATGTAATGTTAGAAAAAATC
This sequence comes from Steatornis caripensis, assembly GCA_013398225.1. NCBI lineage: Eukaryota > Metazoa > Chordata > Aves > Caprimulgiformes > Steatornithidae > Steatornis > Steatornis caripensis. The sequence goes on along the minus strand of VZSC01010117.1, from coordinate 28,589 downwards.
ACGTTGATAATGTCATCTGACCTCCCACATCAGGAAGATATATTGAAGTTAATATTCTTTAAAATTAGGCAGGAATGTAATACAAAAATACCTAAATTCTATAATTATTTTCTCATCCTTGAAACATTCTGCAAGACCCCTAATTTCAGGCAAAGCCAGAGGAGATAGATAGTAATAAATATTTTTTGTATTACACCACGAAAACATTCAATCTTTGTGGATATTCTCCATTTTCAGAAAATGCTGGTGGTGTTAGCAATATTTCTGAAAAGTTCTACCATCTCTACCAGATGATTAAAGGACCACAACTACAGATTGAGAGAAATATTAACTCTAACAATCCTTTCATGCACCTGAAGAAGAACACTGAGCGACCTTTCCAGCTCTTTTAAAAATCGTTGCAACACTGCTATGCAAGCAGTCTCCTATCTGTGTTAGAAGCCTTTTGGGTTTTTGGACTGTGTATGAAAACTTATATCAGGGTATCACATTTGGAATAGAAAAGAATCACACTACCTGCTCCCCAGTTTTCATCATTCCCCCTTTGCCTCAACAAACGGCTTTGGGGTAGGTCTGAAAAGGAATTGCATATCACTCCAAAATTTCTGTACTGTAGAGAAATTACCAGTGATCCTATTATGGCAGTGTCAAAGAACTGGATATCCACTTCTTGAAAAATGGACTTACCAGTGACTTAAGTTGGGTTCTTAAATCCTCTGAAGGAGGAGATGCAGTGTCTTAAGAATATATTAAAACTGCATCAATTTTTGAGGGCTGAAATTTTCAAATTAAGATAGAATTGATCATAAGAAATATGGCCAATTTTTCCCGTGTCAGATGCTTGTTTGACTAAAAACATTTACTTGGGAAAAGTTTGTGAAAAATGCTTTAAAAATATTTAAGAATCTTGTTTTGATTTTTTCAGTATGAATGTTTTACTTGTAATTATTTATACATACATATTCATTCCAAAATACAAATATGCTTTAAAGATTGCTAAAATATTTTCAATTTACTGAAAAAAGGGTTCAAGTAGGCATTAATGAAATTTTAGAAAATGATCTCCTCATTAAAGACTAGTTTATCTTTTACGTGAACCCTCAGGAGCTGCCTTCACGTTCTGCCAAACCCAGCTCTGCACTTTCCCTTGCTTCTACAAGATGACCACTCAGCTGCACAATACAAATAATCAAAACTAAGTAATGTTTTCTGAGGAACTGAAGGTGAATAACCTATGATCTAGTTTTTTTCCCCACATTCAGTATTAGCCTCACCCCTCTTCCTGTTCACTCCCCGCTTTCCTTTACCACATCTATTACAGCACCACCATTCTCCTGCACTCCTGACTTCCCAGTTGGTGAACACTCAGTGAAGGGATGGTTATACTAAAATCCAGGTAAAGTGAAGAGAACAAATTCTGAATAGGCCAGAATGTCTCAAGATGGGACTGGGATGCTCCCTTTTTTGAGTACTTAAAATCATTCCTCTGTCTTCATAAAGTGTGTCTCTGCACCATAGAAAATTTTGGGACGATGAACAGTCTTCAGAGCATGACATATTTAGAGTTTACCAAAGGACTTACTGAATATTTTACAAAAACTGATGATGCCAAAACTAGCCAGTAGCCGTTTGCATTTGAAGTCATGTGTGTTGAACCCTTCAAAAGGAAATGATGGTGTTGAGATGCCAATAAGTACAAGCAGAGCATGGGGTAGACTGAGGAAACCACTGGCTTAGATGGTACCGCAGTATGTCATATCCCAGGTAAATACCATTACACTGATCTCAAAAGCAACCACAAAGCTATGAGCAACAACTGTTTCGAAGTACATTATTATCCAGTCGTTCTCTGACACTGAAGCTGTTCTGAACATCTGGCTTTTAGTCCTATGCAATGGGAGCTTCAATGTGAAGCAACACCTGTCAAATGATCAGTCTTAAAAAAGTCTATCTCTCTAGAGCTTTTCAGAAAAATGTCTTTTAAAATACGTGTCTTAGGGGGAGCACAAAAACGTTTTAATGAATGCTAACATGTTTGTAAACACAATGAAAATGGTATTTCCTACTGAGCAGTGTAAGATCATTTAAATAAAATATCTGCCTTTGGACATCGGACCCTGCTGGTGATCCCAACAGGATTTGTGCTTCATTTTCCTATTGGAAAACACAACATACATGGGCATGTTTTATAAGAACTGATAAAAAAGAGAAATCTCTAACACAAGACATCTGTACAGATTTCTCCTTTTTAAATCTGTGCATCTTAATAGGCTTCCAAAATTCGTCCCTGAAAATGTGTTGACTTGTTCTAAATGCCTCATGCTAAGAGGTGAATATCAGTATGAGAATTCATTACTTTAATAGAACTAAAGTTTGACAGAGGTAGGAGACCAGAATGCAAATGTCAACATTGCTGGAAGTACCAGCAAACTGATAAAGCCCATTCATTTGTATGACTAAATTTTTAGTACAACAGTGTCACTTGTGTATCTCAGTCACATTATGTTTATTCTAGTTTCTTTATAAAGTGACTTCCATCTAACCCCAGGACCTAACATCCTAACTCATTAAATACTGAGTTCTCATTCTATAAAGTATTATTAACCAACTAAAACTTTGAATAGAAACAGGTTTGCAAGGTGTTGAGCCCTTCTGCACAGTTTGAACACCCTTCTCTCTGTCAGTGAGAGCTACGAGTAGAGAGCATGAGCACATGAAGGTGACCAGAAAACCTCCCGAGGTTTTGGCTCCTAGTTTTGGTGAAGAATCTAAGCCTGAGGGCCCCGCTGGGGAAGAAGCCCAGCCACCTGCTGCCACCAGCTTTTTCAGCTATCTGGTCTTACAGATCTGCTGGTTCTTGTGCAGTCAGTGCCCTTTAGATTGTACGGCTCCTCTCTCAGACCCCATTTATAGGCAGTACTCATATCTTTCCTAAATACTGTAGACAAAGCAAACAAAGCTTTTTCTGTTCCGAAGGAGTTTCTTTTTCCACACTCTACTGATAGCACTTTTTTACACTTCTTCCATTTTGGATTAATTTTTTTTTAGGTACTAATGCCAGAATTTTGTACAGGGCAACAAAGGAGACCTTATTAGAGTAGTGTGTGATGGCCCTAATACCTTTTATCTCTCCTAAGTTCTCTTCTGTATTTGTCTTCCTCATGGCTGCAGCATCCCAGCAGCCTGCAGCCAGACTGGGATGATCTGGTACACCACGCCCTCTTCTGCTACACCAGCCCCTCTTCTGCTACAGGCATTTCCAGCTGGTGACCTCTCAGCTCTCAGGAGGGGTTTCTGATCATATTTTTCTTAATGAAGACCAAGCTGAAAATGGTGCATCACTTTAGAAATGGCCCTGTGGGATATGAACTGTAGGTAGCTATCAAGTGGCTGTGCTTCAAACAATTTTACTTTCATGTGTTATAAACTGCCCAATCTGTTCAACTCACTATGTATTTTAATTTATCTTTCTTAAAGAAAATACATTTAGAAGGTTTTTTTTATTATTTTACAAATATTATTTTTCTGTCCTATTGAGCAAAGCAGGAACATTTAAATATACGTACCCACAGCAACCATATCTACTGGTATTTGTATAAGCCATTACTGAGGCTAACAAAGGACTATTCACGTTAATTTCAGTGATTCAGTAGCATAATTTATGACATTTGCAACACTGGGTGGCTACCAACTAGGAAATTCTAGCTATGTGAGATACAGCACTAAAAAAAATCTGAGGGAACACATTTTTAAACGCAAGGTCTGAGTGCTGATTGACACGCTTTGTACGATAGTAAAATCTGGCAGGTGCATTAACTTGCATTCCTCTGATCTGTACACATCCACACTTGTCTTCTTAGGGTACTTGGTAATAAGCTTCTTTAAAGATCCCTGAGTAAGCACTGAAGATAATATCTGGAGTATGTAGCACTCAGTCCTTTTAGAATGGCTTTTTCCTGCTCCTTTCGTTTTCTTAAGAAAATGTCAGTTTAATCATATCTTAATGCTTTGATAATGCGTTTCTTTACATAGCTGTAGAACACTCACTTCAGTGTTTTAAAAGAATTAATGTAGATGTAAAAATGCCAGTTAAATGAGATTTCTTCCAACAGGCTAACAAAACTGAAGTGCGAGGCTTCAAAACTTGCAAGACATCTGCAGAGCAACACAAATGTGCCGTAACAGAGGCCACTCTGCATTTATCATTTCAGAAGAAACTTGTCTTCCCATTTGGCAACTTCAGACGATCTATATACAAGCTCACCTACTATTAAATGCTACAGCTAGCTTTTTCATAAAAGTTCACTTCTGATTCCTACCTAGCAGTCAACAAATGTCACCAACGCAGGAACCCTGATGGTAGTTCTTTGGGACTAAGTATTAGTTGCCAGAACTGGCCAAACTCATGAAAGTGTGCCCCTCTTTTGCTGAATAAAGTAAAGAATTGTACCATGCTTTCACTGGCTCATTCTGTACCAATAAGCATGCTATGAAACAAAACACGTTCCCTTAGAAGACAACACAACGAAGACCCAGTATAGGCTGCCATCAAAGAGTGGGCACACCACAGACCAGGTTGAGGGAAGAGTCTTCAGATGTAGATGCACATTCCTCAGCTGAGTTCTTCTTGGTTCACAGGCTTCCAACAGATACATCTCAAACTGCTTATATATGTTGGCAAAAGAAGCCATGATTTTACCTTTTAATGAATTTCTTCTTACAATATATGCTCAAATGCAAACCCCAAAATTTCTTATTCACTTCCAGTATAAAATTAAATATTACAACATGTGTTACAATGGCATACTTAGAAAAATAGCGTATTCATTTATACATACATAGCAAAACAGTCAACAGGAAAAATAAAAACACACCTTTTTTTCCCTGTACCCTGACACAGGGGGCTTTATGCTGTTTGACATTTAACTTATGGAATCTGCATACTTAGGAGATTCTACAAAATCCCTTCTTCACCATTACACTCGACTATGTCTAGAAATCCACTTTTTATTATTGATTTGTAGACTCAGCTCCTCTAATAGGTATAATTGAAAGGGTTTGTGAGTCTTGTACATTAGTTTCTAAGATTGAAATAGGCCCTTTCCTCCAAGAAGAGCACAATTTATGATGTACTGCAATATACATCACATGAGATAAATTGACAAGTTGCATGTCTTCAGCTGTAGTCAATTTCTATAAGTAGAAAATACTTGGAATTCCCTGTGTGCCTTGTAAAAAGTAAATATCTACTCTGAAATCCGAATGCAATTTGGCAGAATACAACATCAAGTAAGATGATTCTATCTTCAGTATTTTACTTGAAATGTCAGCCAAGACTCTTCAGTATTTCAGTAGGAGTAGAACAAAACCAAGGAAAATCCTCATCCACACCCATATGAATTTAATGAAATTAATTTAATGGATGAATGAATATATGGATCTGAATATTTGTGGTCTGATATTATTTTTAAAATACTCTTACTGGAAATTGCTTTCATATGAATAATGTTTGGAGGATGCGTTCTTCTTTTTATGCCCTATGTCAGAAGCAGCATGATCAAGGCTGTAATTGTAATAGAAATAATGAAGCACAATGATTCAGAGTGTGTCTTTCATTTATGCCCTTATCTAAAGCCTGTGGAAGCTAATCAAAATTTTCCCAATGATACAGTAGTCTTTGGATGAAGGCCTTACATGGGCATGAACAAAAAAGAACAACCATGAAATCCAAAACGTTACACAGTTGTGTAACAAGTGAAAGTGGGAGAGAAACAAAACCTCCTTAGCTGTTGAAGAACCATTGTTCTTTACCCAGAAGGCTTAAAAAACCCACATTCATTATACAAAAAATATATTTAATATCATAGTTTCAAACGCATTTTGTAAAACAGTGATTGCAGCCTTGAACTACCAAAGAGGCACTTTAGGAGAAACTATGAGCAGATTTCTATTTGAGCAAATTACATCTTTTCTTTTTGCTCCAAGAGGCTGTTTTACTCCTATACTGATGAAATCTTCTGCCATTGTATTTTGTGATATGTCGGCTTGATTCCAGCTCCGTTGTTTAACATCTATTCTTTTGGACTGTTTCTTGTATCTACACAGGCAAGTCTGTTCTTGTTGGCCCCCATCATACCCAACACAATGCAGGCTGGATCCATCTTTATTATGCTTGGTTTACGTTAGGGAAAGGCAAGGCCACCTAACACCAAGAAAAGCCATTACTTCTTGGTGAACACTAGGTGGGTCACTGCAAAGACTATTTTGAGGACTAGTAATTGGACTTCTTAAGTAATAAGTCAAGATGCACATATCCTCTTCAAATTGAGAACGGAGAAATGGTAAGAGCATTTCAGAATTCAGAATAGAAATTAGAATAATGGGGCTTTTGTCTTTGAACTCCAATATAGATATTCTGACAAAAAATCTTTGCCTGGAGAAGACATGCTCTATTGGCAATCCCAAAAACACAATTTCACTTAGATGAGAGAGAACAAAGCTCAGACGCCTAATGTAGAGAAGCAGAAGAAAGAAAATAGAAAGAACTGCTACTGTTGAAACAAAGAAAGCACAGAATTTGACACAGAGATAAAGTCTTCCTAATAATTAACTCAGAAGTGCTCTTTCTTTAAGCTAGTTTTTGGCTGTTCTTCCCACCCTTCACACCCCTTTAAAACTCAGTAGAGCTGTGCCTGTGATTGCGTTTATGTAGGTACAAAACATGAGCCCAAAGATACCTAAATTTAGAGTTCTTGTTTTGCTCCGTATGTAAATGTTATGGTTGGTTCTCATTCACAAAGTAGGGTGAATTAAGACCACAGACTTCAAAAGTATGTCTTAATAAGTCTGTAGGACTTAAAACGCTTGGAAGTAGACTTAAAAACTTCATTTTCTTCTCCCAAATGATGATCAAGGGCTATACTTGGTAGGTAGATCTCTAAATAGGGTTATTATGTTCAAATAAAATATACTTAAAACACCTAAGAGAAAAGACTTCATCTGGCTGTCTCATGAAGTGTTGCATTTTTGACAAAAAAGAGAAATCTCTTTTGCATGAAGTCTAATGAAGGCAAAGCCCAGCCTTCTAAACTTTACCTGTACCTTCTTCACAAGCTCTTTTTGTCCTCCACTGAGTCGAAAGTTGTAAATAATTCTGAATCAGCAAATGATGCATCAGATTAAGCATGTGACCTCTTTATCATTATGCACAACTTTCATTTTCTCCTATTGCGTATTACATCGGCCTGACAATGCACAACAAGTTCATAGGGTACGTATCACAGCATTTGGACTAATGCATTCTTCCAATGAAAATACAGTCCTGACAAGTCTTGCCGTTGCATATATCAAGCAATCTTACAAACTCAGTAAACTATTATGTTAGCCTATCGGACTAGCCAAGATTACCTCCAACTGTTTTAGCTTGTACTATTTCACGCTGCATAAAGCTGTCATTATATTTGAATGCTGGGTGTGGATTTGTCACTATAAAACTATCAAAAAGGAATAAAGACACCAGATAATTCAATTAACTCACTTTTGCCCTGTTTCAATTAGCGGTCTTAGGTACTCTAAAGAAAATTCCTTAAGCAATCCACAGATGAGAAATATGTATCCTATGGTGAATATTAGGGGAAAATACAAACTACTGGTAATTTTTCCTTAAGAAGAGGCAGACTGCCAGAAGCATTCAAGTATGGGTTTATTGGGTCCTTCTTCAATAAATTCTCTTTTGACATTAATTTTCTTCCCAAATATTGTCTGATTGCTAAACCTCCCATTTCTGGGCAAGATTATTGAAGAGATGATAGATAGCAAACAGTGTCTAGCAGCATCTGCTCTTAATTTTTAGACACCAATCAGTCAGGCTTCAGACCTTGACATGGCATCTGAAGGGCATCAGTTTCAGTGACTGAAAATCTCCCTAGGCAATGGGACAACGTTCAGAATCTTTACTAATAACTCCAGGTCTTAGTGACCTTCTATCTTCGATTCCAGAGACTGTCAAGTGCTGTTTATTTGATTGTGGAACCTGAAGAGGGCTAAAAAAATTAGTTTATCCTTTCTTATGCTGGAGAGGACCCTGATGGGTTATGATCATTTGCTTTTCCTCTGTAGGGGCTTTGCTGGGTCTGCCTCTGAAGTACAGCCCTGACAGGCTTATTCCTTCTTTTCAGTGCTAATGGGAAGACAAGCTAGGAAGCAGGAAAGTCATTTGAGTAAAACTGGATAATTTTGCAAATACAGAGCCGATAATATTCCATTTGGCCTCCCATTTTTCCAGACCCTGGCCCTGAATGAAATTCTGCCAGGTAGAGGTCTTGCTGGCATGGAGGCAACGCTAGCGAAGGAAAGCCTAGTAGTAAAACCTACAACCAGTAAAATTTACAACCACTCCATTTAGGGAGAGTATCTTCCTGCACATTTATAAGGTGATGTGTAGATATGTGGTCATTTTAAATTCATTCTGCTTCTGGTTTCCCAAATAAAAAGCGTCTATATACATGTTTCTGTTCTGCACTTAGGACAGAGGCAGATATCACCATTCTAAGCAATACTTCTCTTGCCTGGGCACACAATGCGCCTCACACATGACCTGACCTGAAATGTTAGTGACATTCACATACAAAACTGAACAGTCAAAGCCTACTTGACTGGGAGAGAGTTCCTTTCTCTCTCTCTTCCAAATCCATCTGACTACTGCAGTGCTCAGTGGAGCCAACCAAAGAAAGGGTGGTTTGGGCAGTTCAGAGAGCTTCTTGTCTCATAGTCTTAGGTGTAAATCAAGTCTCAAAAATCCAGTAATGCAGTAAATATATGAGTAAAGTGTTGCATCCAGGTGTTGGCAGTGGTGTTTAACTTGTTCTGGTTTGGATGTTTCCTCCCTCCCTGCATGGGGGAAAGCAGACCTGTGCCTTCTCCTGGGAAATTGTTGCTTGTTTACTCAGATGCAGTAGTGAGGAATGTCTTGATTTGAGGTGGGGGGGGGGTGTGGGGGGCAGAGGGAAGAAAACAGAGAGAAGGTTAAAATAAGGATTAATGTCAAGCAGTGAGATAGAAGTAAGAAGCCATAGATTTAAAACTTTAATGACAAAAACAGATTCTGAAACAACTTCTGAAAAAAAACTTGCTTGTGTTGAGGGAAGCATCAAAAAACAGCTTGCGGCTGTCTCCAGGATGTATTTTAGGAACATTAAGTACTTGTGTAGCATTGTGAACCCTGAATCCCCGAATGACCTCCCATTTCCTTCTCCCTTCCGCCAGTGAGGGTGTCCTGTGTGATGAACATTCCCTGGTTCTGGATAGTTATGATGTAATGTGGCTGTCAGCGACACCGCTCACCAGCCCTGGTTAGAGCCTCTCTCCCTTCACATCTGGGATGCATTAGGGTTTTGGAAATTTAAATCCCACTGGAACTGGTGAATGTGCAGGCTTCCCCTTCCGGCTTCACACATTCAAGTGGTTACAGGAGACAGTTTATATGTAATCAGAGGGAGATCTAATAATATGTGTTTAAATGTAATTATGAGCCAACTCCAATACATTCTTCAGAGTCTGCATAAGGCATTTCTTGCAGTACATCAGTGGCTGCAGTGCACTACCCTGAGAGATTTAAGGCACATCGTATAACGAGAAGGGAGCAGGGGAGTAAGTGAATTTGCAAATAAATAAGGAACACAGTGCATATAGAGTTATAGATATTGAAACATTATGGATTCTGAACAACGTAAACCAAATTTTAGTGAATTTGAACCTTGCATTCCTCTATTACTGCCCCTTTTTGCATTATATTCGAAAATGCCCAGGGATTTTCTGTAAGAGAAAACTGAGACCCTGAAGAGAACACACAGAAAAACAGACCCAATACCACAGGGGCACAGAACTTGAAAATTCACATAAGATATCTCCACCCATAATTCAATGTAAGACAAATCTTAAATTCATCTCCAGAAAGAATAAGATAAAAATGCTCTCCTCAGATATTTTGGCCAAAATTTTGCTTTGCAGACACGTTTTCCTATCATTAAATTGTTCTAAAATCATTGGAAACATATGTCAGTAAAAATAATTAAGGGAGGCTAGCATAACTGGCTGGAAATATTAACAGAATATATTTTTCCATCATAATGAGGGGTTCCTACAAACAAAAGATTGTATATCAGATTTATAGAATTCACATAAAAAGCTAAACATAACCAGAATGTCATGAAAAATACTGAACAGTGGCATGTATAATACATCGCAATGCTCTCTGAAGGGAAGTGTAAGGAGCTCCATCACTTCAGTCTCTGAAGGCTGGATTAAGGAAAACACAAATACACTCTGAGAAGAGAAAATTGCAGTTGGTAGATGTAAAAGACTAAACATTTCTAGCAACAGATTTTGTCCGTCTCCAGTTCTTTTTGTTTTATTAACATGAGAAATACAAAGATGCAGAAATATGCATCACAGCATAGCGCTACTTTCCACGGATAGAATTTCTCTGACGAGATTTAAAAAATCCTAGAGCTATATTGGAGAAAACTGAAGCTCTCAGAAACCACGCTGAAACCTGAACAGTATGTACCCAGTTTCCAGTCTGATTATTCAGTTCTATGCAGTTGTGAGAAACTGAATAAGGACTTGTCCGTTGAAAAGACCTTGATTACCGCAAACAACTGCAGGGCCACAGCCCCATTTAGCTGTTTATCTTTAAAAAATCGTTGAGCTTTGGAACTGCTAATATTAACCTGTACTTTTTGCCTTCTGCAACACTTAGTCAGTATTCCTATTGTGGTGAATGTGCAATAAATACCTCAATAATCTGAAAAACTATAGTTCCAAGCCAGTACCCAATAATAGCCCTTTAAGTAAAATTCTGCATGGGTGATTGTCAGACATAGGTTTCTTTCAACAACAAGCTACTGGTGAAACAAATTATTTTACAAGACACTTCACTGCGGAATCTTTTTTCTCTATTGTCGCTGCTGTTGTTGTTATTTGGTAAAAAATCAATCCTAATGGTTGAACTGCAGCTGGAATATGTATCTTTATTCACAAGTCCAATATTTAATAATCTTTTGTACCCAGCAAATCATGTAATGACATCTCACTTCATTCCCCTACAAAATGGGTGACGTCCTCTGCCTTGCCTCATATAGCTCAGCATTAAGCTTTGAGACTTAATTACTGAGAGTCAGTTGAGTGTTTAAAAATTCCCAGACAAAATACGTAGAGACAAACTGAAATCATCCTTGGTTTTTGCAGGTGTCTTCAATTGCCCTAAATATACACAGAACATTTATTTGGTTCATATTATTTTCATTATCTTCTGATTCTGTCACCTTTTTTTTCCTTCTGCTATTTTAATATCTCAGGTTTAGGGCTGGGAGAATAAAAAGCCCCTGTGGACGTACACAGTGTGTAGCAGCAGCTGAGATACCACAAAATAAAGGTAGAGTCAAAGAAACACACTTACCTAAATAAAGAGGTGCTGGCAGGGAAAGTCAGTGAAAACCTTTACTCGTCTTTCCTTGGAAATAATATAAAAGGTATCAAAAGATTTCAACATTTCAGGATTTCAAAATAACAGGAACTCATAAGTCTTAAGAAAAAGGACTTTGCTAAAGTGAAGTAAATTCGGTCTTTGCAATGTAATTCAAATTGCACTTGTAATTCAGGTCCTGGAATTAACCCACTGAAGCAAAGCTTGAAAAGATTTAGATTTACTCAGGCTACCAACAATACAATAATGTCTTACAATTTCACAACTCCCTGTCTATTGCTGATACTACCAAACTACGGTAATCTGCCAGTCTGCGGCTCAGAGTTGCTAATTGTTAAAAAATGTACCTGAACATCATTGCTCAGGTTCTCTGGCTGAAAACTTATACAGACTCATGCACTTTTTAATCAGGATGAGATAACAACTGAGCTCCTCATTGAGACACTTGGGGAATGATTTTGACTGTGGTGTTTAAGTCCTATTTTTTAGGGGAGAAGAGGTGTGTTCAGGAGAGAATTCCTGCACCGTCCGACCATTGACTCTGATGAAAAGAGACTGTCTCACAGCATTGTCCTGCTTCAAGTACAATTCGTGTCACCTCAGCTACCACTTTATTTCCCGGGGATTAATCCCTTGGGTATTGAGCAGAAGGACATTATGTTATATTATTATTTAATTTTTATTATTATTAGGAGAGCAGTGGGGACCCGGGAGAGATACGAGAGAGGGAGGAAGGGGCTGGGAGAAGGACCTGGTTGAGGATACTGGCGTGTGGCAGAGACTAGCCAGCCAGCCAGCCTTCCTTTTGCAGGGCTGCCTGTGGGCTTTCGACGGCTGCATACAAGCAATTCAGGCTAATTCTGCCATTGCACCTTTATCAAATTTGGCAACAGTTCAGACAGTAAAGTAAATCGGGTTTAAAGCTTCATTTTTAATAGGTATGCTCTTTGCCTGCTACCAAATAATGCTACAAAATTAGTAACACTGTTGTGATGAGGAACTTAAAATTTCAACAACATACCCAGCTATTTTTAGCAGTGTTTGTGATTATCTGGAAACCCACCTAAATCTCCAGCGGACACTGAAGTCAAGTCTTCATTGTCTTAACCTCCATCCCCGATGGCAAATCAGCTTCAGCTAATGGGATCCCTCTGCTGATTTCACCGGGCTTTGGATCCGGCTCTTTCAGAGTAAGAGAAAGCTGCAGTAATGTACTAAAATTGGTGCTATGTAAACAGCTAAAATAATAGGAAAACATAATGAGTTCAAAATTACACACACACAGAGATAATAAACAAAATGCTTTGTGCAGATGCTGTTCCCACATGAAAAAGAAGAAACATTACTGGGGGTAGCACAAGGAAAGTATTGCTGGTGAAATCAGAATTCTTTCCAGCATTTTATATGATACCCCTACAGAGATGATCGCTGTTATCAAAAAATATGTATACGTTTTGTCTCATAAATAAGACATAATTTAGTATTAGAATATTGTATTTTCTGCTAAAACCACCCTGTGCAAAGCAGTGCAGTTTTACACATTTTTAGCTTCCTGCTTTCTCTCTTTTAAAACATTTATTAACCAGAAAGACCTCACTGACATGTAAATTTCATTTTCTATGCCCAGCAGATTAAAATACATCTGTTTCAGACATCATTCAGTAAAGAAATAATTTGAATAGTTCATTTTATTAGAAAAAGATTTATGTCAGCATTCAACTATGACAAGAGAGGGGATAGTGGCATGTGCACAATACTGGAAACAGATTTTCCATGAAAAGTATCTGTACTGAACAGAATTGTGCCAGAAATAACGTGAGCTTTCTATGAATAGGTTAACCCAGTAGGTTGTGGACAACACTGGTCCTTCCAGGTAAAGATATTCTGTTCCCTCCCTGGTCAATTCACTCAGGCTCCTGAATTAGCAGCTGACTGAATCGGTATAGATTTAATACACATTAGAAGAAAGTGCGCGACGAGGTAGACTGGAGCCTGTCCTGTCTGGCTATGTGGAACTCCATGTGCTGAGGAGAGAAATATCAGTCTCTTGTGGGTTTAATTGTATTGTCTCAGGAAAAGCCTTTTTTCTTTTCTTTTTATTTTTTCTTCTAGTTTGCGACAAGACCAGCAGGCTAGACATCTCTTTCATAAAGGCATAGTAAATTTAAAGCATAATAAATACAGGAATAACACATTAAGCTGCGGTATCCTGCGCTATATACGGTTGGACTCGATGATCTTAAAGGTCTGTTCCAACCTAAATGATTCTATGATTCCTATGATTCTGTATGTTCTAGCAGTGTTTTGTAACATACTGGGATATGAAAGGTGATAAAGTGTCATGCATGACTAGGTAGTTTAGAGAATGATAACAGAATACAGATCCCATCTTATCTAGGTCACTAGTCTGAAGACAACCGGGTTTTTTGTGATTGAAAGTCATTGCTATTCAATGGAATTTTAGTACTCTACATAGGTTGAGACCATGATAACCTCATATTTTTAAGAGAAAGTACTCCTCCTAACACCAGTGAAATGTGATTTCTTCCAGGGCTGGGCAAAATGCCTACTGTGTTTGTAAATATTTGATTTTTTTAATTGTCATGATAGTATGCATGCTGTCATGCATTCATAGTGTAAATATTAAATAATTATTCAATTTCTGGGGATGTTCACACCAAGTTCAGAAAAATGCTTAAGCCTGTCAAAATTAAAGTATGTTTTTCAGAACTTGCCTAAATACAGAAGGTGGGAAGCTTTCTTGAACTGGAGCACACAAGGAAAAGATGAAGTGGAAGAAAGGATGTATCTGTTGATCAACTTATTTGGAAAAAAAAATAATCACAGCATTCAATGAGCTGTTAGGATTGTTATTAAAACATACAGACAGGTGGATCCAGAAGGGAGGGGTGTCTCTGCACCTCTAGTGCAGTCATACCATATTAGTAAATCTCGGCTGTGGGTCTAAAGACTAAATTACCACAAAACCTCAGACGTAAAAGGCAAAATAAATGTATGTCACACTGGCTGAGCATATTGCAGCATTATAATATGTTCCTGTTCACACAAATATTTGATAATAGTGAACAGCCAATGCAGATTAATACAGAAAAACAGTCCCAAAACAGAGGCAGAAAGAGATGAACTTCAATACAGCCATCACTAAAGCTTGATAAAAAAGCATACAAAAAAAATTGTTGCCTAAGTCGCAAATCCCTGTTTACAGAATATATTTTAAAACATATACAGGATTAAAATACACTTACATACCTATGAGATAATGAAATAAATCTTCAAAAATTTTAGACAATATATATCAGATTGAGAAATTGAACTAATAAAATATAGATAGAACAGAAGCAAATTTGGAGGAGAGTGGTAAGGGGTTTTTAAGTACTAGTTATGGCATTCAGTAATCACCATTTGTGTTCTTTACAGCCAAAGGCATACATAAATTTCCGCCAGAGAATTTCAAAAGATATAAATCTCTGCATTGCTCTGATTTTACTCTGCTCAAAACAAGTGGTAAGAAACTGAAAATCTGATTTGCTTCAAAACCTTCAGACTCAGCTTTGAATTTGGCTAACTATAACTACAGATTTAGAAAACAGATTCTCACATCGCAATAGTTATAAATATGATGACTATTACTCAAGAAGGAAATCTTCATTTTGTACAACAATTAATATTTAAATGCATTGAAATTCTCTCTTAAAGCAGTCTGTTGCATTGTCCTTTAAACATTTACAGAACGTATTTCCCGTATGTATCAATATTCAATTCTGTGTAATTATGTTCAGTACATATATTGGCTAGTGTGAATAGTGAAGTTGCGTTTACATATATGTTCTGTTCTGCATATAAATACACTGACACAAATCAGAAATTTTTACAACCGGGATTAATTTTACCTCAATTTTATGCTCATATTTGAAAGCCATTACAATATGTTACTAAGGTACATGAATACTTCCCTTTTTTCACATTAAAAATTTGGAGTAATAAATGAGCTTTTGACCACATTTTCCTGTCTGCATTGTACTGCAACACTTGATTAGAGATCTCCTCAGAAGGACATTTGTGATAAGAAAGTACTATATGTCTCAATTTAAGGATAATTTCCCAGTTAAATAAACCGAATTAAACTGGCCATAGCAAAATACCAAATAGGAAAGTCTTTTGTATGATGCCAAACATCTGCATTCCTCCTTTTGTCATGGATGTGATTTCCAACCATTTGTACCTCCTGAAGGATTTACAGTAAATGAGAACTAGAGAAGACGGCCACTTCATTGTGTGGGACTAGGCTAGGACCCATACTCCATTTATTTTTCATTAATGGAATCAGGTATGGCAAGCCTTGGTTAACCCATTCCTGCTTCAGGCAATCCCTGTTTTATTCAATGTAAAATAGCCTTAAAGAAAGCAGTCTAAAGAAAATCCTTCTGAGAACCGTCTATCTAAAGCTGCTTCCCTTAATTAAATTCTTGGCAATAAAAAAATACTTCTTGATATATCTTTGAATTGGATGCAGCGGCATTCATCCTAAAGGACCATAAACAAAGCACGTGTACATGTTTGTCATGCCCACAGGTTCACAAGGAGGTGAAATTTTCTGTCAGAATAATTTTCAGAACAATCAGGAGAGTTGCCTTTTAACACCGGAATGGAAAAGGGTGAGCAAAGATGCTGCTTGGCAAGATTGTATTTCTCCTTCAGAAGAAGGAAATTCAAGGAGCTCCCGTTGCATGGAGTTTGGAGGGAAAAGCCCAGATCCAAACCGGTGGTGCAGGTAGGTGGAGCATCTTGGCCAAGGTTGCAGGATTGCACCCGAGCGTGCTGCTGCTCTTGCAGAGCACCGTGGGGATAAATTGCTCGCAATGGCTTCATCGCCCACACTTCCAGTTAAATAGTGTTCAATTATTAAGGCCTGTAAAAGTCAGAGAGCCTAAAAGAAAGAAGAGATCTTGGAAAGATCTGAGGGGAAAATGGCATTTTTTATTAGTATAAAGATTATTTAACTTTGGAGCTCTACTAATGATAATTTCTGTGACCAAAAATGTCCCCTTATGATTAATCAATTATGCAAACCATCCCCATTTCAAGGCTAGTAAAGACTTATTTAATGACATTTTCCATGCATCTCATGTCTTTAATATATTATTTTTCCCCTTTGCTCTGACAGAGCAATCTGCTCTGCAGAAGTAGCGCTGTATGCCATCAAATAAAATCATTCCCCATATCGAGAAAGAATTGTTTATTTATAATACATTCTAAAAATTGATCCTTTTAAAATAACTGACTCAGTCTTCGGCTTGTTTCTCTGCAGCACGAATTATTCCTCCGCAGGCATGTTTCAGTACAGAGTGTTCCAACATCAATGGCATAAGACACTGAGAACAGCAGGCCCACTGCAGGGTGGGTTTTTCTACTGTCTCTCCTTTCTGCTGCCCGAGGAATGATCCCATTTCACCTTGGACATACCCTGTCTCTAGAGATGCAGCGAGAAGTCATTCAGTCCTTTCACCAATTCGTTTCTGGGTATCTTCTGGGCAGAGACTGGCAATAATCCCAAACTGCACATTATATGGTGTGGACTAGCGTGTCGCTATGAAATGAGCTGAGACAGCCAAGCTCATTTTAGTTAAGGCCAGCCCGTAGCAGTGTCCGAATGCTCGAGGTCAGTGCCGTATGTGCTACTCCACAAAGCAATTTGCAAAAGCCCGGTTTACTGAAGGGAGAAGAAAGAATCCATCAAGAAAGGAACTATTTAAGACACTGGCTCAAAACATGATTCACATTTTACGGCTGAGCTTGACATTGCACGAAAGAAAGAGGTACTTACTAAACAAACAACAACATGTTAACAAGAGAGATTAATTTATTATCGTGTGTACAAGTCATACGGAGATTTGGGGAAGATTGAAGGAAAGCGGCTTTCACAGCTGTATCACTCAGGTTTAGTTAGCACACAAAGATCCCGTTTATGGAAATAACAATGCTCGGGTCGTTAGCACTGCCGCAAGTGAGCGACTCCGCCGTCTTTCCCCTTGTCATAATCTGTGCTACACGGCGGTAAGACAATTGTCAGTGTAAACCGCATCCCGCGCTGAAAAGTGAGAAAACAATTGCAATGTGCCATTGGAATTAAACAAATAACTAGGATGAAGAAGAGCACGTGCTCTACAGTTCCAGACACATTCCCTTCTCTTATGAAAGATGCAGTGTAACCTTAATTAAACTTGTATGCTTAAAAGTAAATATTTATTTATTGTAGATTACCCTTCCCCAAAAAAAACCTTAGTAAAAATACAAATGCCTGAAGAGTAAACTCGCATTGCGTGTACTTTGTCCATGATGAAACAGATTAAAATAAAGAAAAACCAGGATAAAGGAGTCTCTGGCATGGCTGACTCAAGATCCCCATCTAGCGTCCAGACAAAGATTAACAGAACCTTTCAAAAACTAGTATTTTAAATGAGAAAAACGGAGGATTTCTTTCTCTGAGGTTTTAGGTCCCTTCATTTTATGGTACACCATCATCCAGACATGTCCATATTTCATTTTATGGCGAATTTTTTTCTTCGCTTCACCAGTCACTTCGCTTCTACTCTTTTCCAGTCTATTCTACTCTATTCTGTTCATGTCCTTATACTGCCCTCCTCACCACTGCTTATGAGAATCTTTAAGGAGTACACTAAGTGATATGACTAACATATGCCATGTATTTTTCTCCTGTCTTCTCTTTAGTAGCAAATTATATTTAGGGACACATTTAACTAGGCTATATCGTGGGGAAGAGTGGCGTGTAAGTCCAGCTGGGTTCCTGTTAATTGCTTTCTGTTGTTGTCACTGAATATGCACATATTGGTCTGAATTTTTACCATAAAAAGCAAGATCAGATTAAAGTGCTGAGTGTTCACGGCAGCAGGTGCCATGGTTTGAGAAGCTTCTGGGTTCCGTCACTACCACTCGGACCTGCCACGTTCCCCTCCCACAGAAATAACCAGACTGACACAGGGTGCGATCGTCACGCGATGCTCCCACACCTGATCCTGCAATGGACAGCAACACAGCAACAAAAATCAGGCCAATAAAAAACCCTAATATTTAATCCAAACTTATCACACGCACTAAAAACAGTCTTAAAAAAAGACTGTTCAAAGTTCAAGGGAGGGATTTCTCCCTTTTCTTCTCATTCTTGTTCTATTCCTCTATGTTTCCTACAGTTTGAGTAGAAAAACTGATAAGACTTTTAAAATCCTTTCACGGTATGCAGCGCATACCTCTCAGCCAGCACCCTTTAGCTAGGAATGGGGGAAGAAACAGCAGCACGGACTTCAGCACTGCTGTGCACAGGAAAGAGGTGCTCTCCCCTCGGCTTCTCAAGCCCAGTGCTAGCTCAGCTAGACCCGAAAGTGCCGGCCCACACCTCCTGATTGCTGTGTAGATTCCTCCAAAGGCTAGCTTGTCGAGCCACACACAGGGCTGTTACCCTTCCACTTCATGGTCCTGGATGAAGGGGTCTTAGGGCACAATGGTGTCTTGATGGCTACATGGCTCAGAGCCTCTCTCAGGTGTGAAGCTCTGGATCTATCTTCAGTTCTGGCCACAATCAACTCAGGAGAAGGAGGAAGAGCATTATGGGATGCCAGCTGTACTTATAAACCAACCATAAAAGGCTGAGCTTCTGAGAAGGGTTGTTTTTTAATATTGTTTCCAACAGATTTGTAACAAGTATACAAAAATTAGTAATCACATTTCTTCTGAGATGCTCCTGGACTAGAGAAGTCTGGATGAAATGAGCCTGCAGATACCTAGGGCTTGTGCTCTTTCCCTTCACATGAACTAGAACACTTAATGAGCACATTTATAAAGCTGGCCATGGTTTTCGTGATTTCATAGAATCATAGAAATATTTAGGTTGGAAAGGGCACTTAAAATCATGGAGGTTTTGAGATTTTTGCAATAGTCCCTATATTTACAGCGGTGAATGCCCCTAGAATCGGTAATATTTCTGAAAGTTGAATCAATTTTTCAAGAGCAGGACTGTAACTAAGCACATTACAGCCATGCTGAACTCAGCGAGTGAAGAAGGCTCTCTGAGCTGTCTCCCAAATCCAAGAGGATATTCTGTAAGGCAAGGATAAAACACTGCCTTTTCTATATTTAAACTTTCAGATCAGGAGTGGGCTTTCTCACACACAAAGACCACAACTTCTGCTGCAATGTATAGGCTACTGAGGTACTGCCCCCCAGCTCTGGTCAGTCTTGTCCCAGAAGCTGTACAAATGCAACAGAATTAATAGAAGTGAACCCCACATGCCCCACTGGTCGCATGGATATAGACAGTCTTGGAGGAATAAGACAATTATTGCAGGTGATGGACAAAGTTATCTACACACGAGTCATCTCAACCAAGAGGTTTTAAGGATGGAGGTTAAGGAGACCATTCTCTCAGACGTCTCCCAAGCCTGGGGGCAGTGTAGGAGAAGGAAGGAAGATGCTTCTGGCAAAAGGTAAAAGGAGGCAGCAACAATTGGCACTCACATGGTGGACGGACGTGGGAATCCACCACGTCAAAACTAAAGCAAGACATGGAGGATGAGAGAGAGGACGAGTACCTGACAGCTAAAGTGAGAAAAACACAGGAGCAAAAAGAGGTAAGAGGGGTAAAGTCCCGTCAGCCTAGCGTGGCCAATGCACTTCATGGGGCAGAGCAGTGCCCTTCTTCCTCTCTGAGATCACTAAAGCATGAAGGGCTGAGGACCAGAGCTGTGCTTTCGGCTATTATTAATACTGTTATTTCTTTCTCATAGTAAGAATCAACTACAACATTTAAAGAGTAACCAGAAAATTATGAGTTCATATATAATTATATTCCATACGCCAATATTCTTGGATTGTTAGAAGCATAAATAGCTCAAAAACTTTCTTATTTCTTTCCTTTCATTAAACAAAATCTGTTGACTTTTCCCATTGTTCTGTCTCAGAATAGTGTATTGCATATAAATAGATACAGTGCATGTGTTCTTCCTCTAACTCACAAATCCTCAGCTTTTCTTTGTCTGCACTCTCATAAACTGTTAAATATTTTTATATTTATGATGGGGAAATGGCAAACTGACAAATAGAATGAATATTAACAAACTTTTCACGATCTTCCATGAACCAGAGAAATAATCACTTTCTCATTGGTCACTACATTTTTTCCACCCATATTCATCAAGCCTTGTTATCTGTGCTCCTGGTGCTTTTAAGAGGAGCCTTCATACCCAAATTTCTTTCCTCTTCAGATCAGGTCTGGAATTCCTTCTCCACCACACTTTGCGTCCCTCATTTCCTATGATTACCCAAATCAGGTCTCACAGCTTCCTGTCTAGTATGTAAACACCTCCCCATTAGTAGTTCGGCCAGGATACGTTTTGTAGGACTATGTGGTGCCGTCTGATAAGATAGCAGGAAAGAAGCTATTTTCTGATTTAAAGATAGGATATCTCTCCTGACGGTTTATGTGGCAGTTAGAAAGTTCTAAAAACATCTGGATTCCCATTAGCACGCTGATGGCAGGACACAGATAAGACATGTCAAATTTTATCAACGGGCAAAAATTTCCTCAGTTCTTAAGGTCCAAACCAGGCCCTACTATATCAAGTAGTAATTCTTTACGTAAACCAAAAGTCACAGAAATGAAGGGACCTGTAGGATGCAGGAGACGGTATGACTAAAAGGCGCGGGCAAACTCTGGCTTCATTTGCAAAGTTTTTATCGAAGAAAGGGCTGGCAGAAACAGAGTGATCTCACTGCTGCTGGCAGCAGGGTCACTTCACAGGGATTTCTTGGTGAAGAAGCTTTCAGCTGTAAAAACTGACAAGATTTACAGTTATAAATTGATTCTCCAGTATCCTCAGCACCTGACCACCAAGCACGCTGTCTCGCTTAGCCTTTCATGTGAGGCGTACTGGGAGAGTTTTCCTGACAGCACTGTCAGAAGTAATTTTCTAGCATCGTGGGCTTGACACACACAAGAATTATTTGTTTTCTACTGACATTATTTCCTCTAATAAATAATTACATCACCAGAGTGGTGCGGTGTACTTTTCAAAAGTATCTATGGATTGGAGGGGCTGCCACCCATTGCATTTGTGGGAATGGCTTTGGTATTTGGGCTAATATGGCCTCATAGCTCATGGGTGCTCTCTTTCTTGGGCTCGACAACAGCATTCAATAGTACGCTTATGGCCTTTTCTGAGGCTGTCCATGCAGATTAAAAAACTGCAGTACTTTTTGCAAGCCTATTATCTTTTCTTCAGTTCCCTCCCACCAGTCTTCTTGGTGTCATTAAGGTTACATTTACGTGGCCCTTAAGCAGTGTAGTATCACTTGGTACCAATGCAATTATGGACAAATGGGGATAAAAGCCATCTCAGACTCCAAATAAAAACAGAGCACAACATGCTCAGCCCTCCACACTGTCAGTCTAAAACAAGCTTGGGTGCAGCCACAAAAAATGTTGTCTCAGAGTTGGGCTGGTAAACTCTCCCTTTATGTTCTTGTACCCCAGGGAAATTGTTACTCTTCTCTGGCTACGAATAGCCAGAAGCTGAACTGTAGTCATATTTAAACCAGACATTGTTTAATCGAAAGAGGGAGAGACAGAAGATACTGACAAAGCCAAGAAATAAAATAAAAGCCTGACCAGAACCTTCCTAGAGGAATCTAAATATCATTGTGAAATAGTGGTAGCAGTAACCTTCCACAGTGCTGACTCCCTCCCCGATATCAGGAATCCCTGACAGGTTGCCCAGAAGGGCGGCTGCTTTTCTTCGTCTTCCAAAACATTTGGTACTCACTTCCAAGAAGAGGCTATGGCCTGGTTCCCCCATGGGCTCCAGCCAGGGAAGCAGCTCTGCACTGTGCTCATCTCAGCCACAGCAGTGGATGCTGCTTGAGAGCTGCTTTGAATCAATGCATTTACCAGATGTTCAGCCCCACCAGCTCTGGCAGCTGTACCATTTGTCTCAGTCCCCGTGATGGAGTAGACTTGGTGGGCTGCTTGTAACTCCCACGGGTCCCCCTGCACAGAGCGTGCATTGCCGGGACTTGCTACCTGGGCTCTGCCAGCAAAACACGAGGAATTAATCCATCTGAATGGCTGCGGGCAACAACGAGGGTGATATCTGTTAAAAACTGTTTCCCTCAATCTGCATCCCAGAGGAGGTAATCTTTATTCTCATGTAGAACTCCCAGTTTCAGAAGATACGACAGCCTTGGATTTAAAATCTACAAAGGCTTTTTAAAGTTCTACCAATTCCTTCTTTCTTGTATCTTTTGGCTGAAGTCTGGAGAAATTGTTATCACTTGCCCTTGGAATTCAATGCTTCTCTCTTTCCAGGCTGCCTGAAGGATCTTCTCCTTATCTCTCATTT
Source organism: Steatornis caripensis (assembly GCA_013398225.1). Taxonomy (NCBI): domain Eukaryota; kingdom Metazoa; phylum Chordata; class Aves; order Caprimulgiformes; family Steatornithidae; genus Steatornis; species Steatornis caripensis. The sequence continues at coordinate 5,675 of VZSC01010117.1, read as the reverse complement.
CCACTAAAGTCACAAGCATTGTGTTCCTGGAAGGAGTACCCTTGAGTTGGTTGTGGGTGAGTATTTTACAGCATCAATCAATACAGGAAACATTCTCATTCTCTGGCAGCTCCCGAATAGCACTCTGTCATTTTTCTAGGAAATCCACTAGATCTTTTCTGTCAGTTCCAGCAGCAGATATCGAGATTTATTCACACTGGAGGTCTGGTTTAAATATTAGCTTGTTTCTGAGTATTTCAGCTCTCTGAACATGGATTATACGGCTCATTTTAACAGATCTTTGTTTAGCCTGCATGCAGAAGGATTCTGTGTCTGAGCCATTGATCTGTGCAGTCGATCTGATTTCCCCCCACATCAACGTACAGGAGCAGTACTCTCCAACTTTGCTAGAAGCCAAACACCATCCATAAGACAAATCCAAGGTCTGCATTAGTAATTGGGATCTAAAGAAGCAATGTTACTATTCCCTTCTCATTCTTTTCCTCTCCTTTACTTCAGAAATCAGTGAGCCATTGGCAGGGGTCTGGGCCTGAGAGTGGGGGAGAAGAGAGTGTTGGCACAAAAGACATATGATGATACGTCATTTAATAGAATCGATTCAACCCTCTGAGGTATTTTTATGATTCAGAGTAAAAGACCAGAGCTGTAATGGCTTAGCAATACGCAGCGGTATAAATTATTCGCTTTACTGGGGGACAGTCTCAGTAAACAGACAGAGGAGGGCAGGCGAACTGCATTCTGCTCCTGCTACCACCACTGACCTGTGCTGCTCAAACCACCCCAGCTGTCCGTGCCTCTCAGCCTCCTCCTTATTTTATGTATTTAGATTGAGGGTGGAGGGACGTAGCACGTGGCTGAAAAGAGGTTTCAATTTCTCGAGATTGCTTACAGCACAAATTACTTTTAATCATAAATTCCAAGACAAAGAGCGTGTGTGACAGGCTGCAGTGGCTCCTGGATATGCACCCAAGGGATGCACATCATTTCCCAGTATTGTGTGGTGCGGAGCGCTGTGTACCTGATTGCTTTCCCCATGTTTGCCTCCGAAAGGGCTGCAGTCAACAGGGGCAACTATGGAAGATGGAAGAAATTCATCCCCTCTCCTTCTGCGGCCTGTTCATGCAGAGCTGGGGAAGCAGGGAGGGTGTTAGAGCTGCCCTTCTGCTTTCCTTACTGTCACCTGTGAGTAACACAGAGGCAAACCCGTTCCTGACGCTGGGTGCNCCCATGTTTGCCTCCGAAAGGGCTGCAGTCAACAGGGGCAACTATGGAAGATGGAAGAAATTCATCCCCTCTCCTTCTGCGGCCTGTTCATGCAGAGCTGGGGAAGCAGGGAGGGTGTTAGAGCTGCCCTTCTGCTTTCCTTACTGTCACCTGTGAGTAACACAGAGGCAAACCCATTCCTGACGCTGGGTGCAGGAGGCCTGGCTGGGCAAGGTGTGCCTATGCACAAGCCATAGGGATGGTAAAAGAAAGAAAAATGTGGCTGGGAGGGAGCAGAAGAGGGCAGGGAACTGAGTGGCAGCACGGCTGAGGGCTGTGAGGATAAGAAAGATCACGTAAGGGCAGAACAAGGGCAGACTTCTAATGACAAACTCTTTTCTAGGAGACTTTAATCACAAAAGCTGGCAATCGCTATTGAGTGCTATAGCCTTCCGCTGATGACCACACTACCACTATATTCATTAACATCTTCAAGTCATACTTAATTATATTTATTAATTGTCTCCTTTTCCTCTGTTATTTTCCTCCTGGATTTAGTTTCTCTTTCTGGTTTTGCTTTCCCTTCTTCATTTTTTCCTCTCTTTCCAGTTCCATTAATTGGCTAAAATTGCAAAGATTATGTAAAAACGTTCATATAAAAATAAGGCTTCCTGCACTGAGTGCCTAAGATGAAATTACATGTTAGAACATGTTAGATGTATTACAGGAGTGACAGCTTCACTGCAAAGTTCAAGATCTCACCGTTCTGAAGGGATAGAGCACGGAGAAATCCACAGGTTCCCATTCTGTGACCTTCAGATGCTCAAAATAAAACAAGAGATGGGTGCAACGAATTCTACTGTGTCATCTCAATGCCATGTTGGGATGACACCCAACAGCCCCTCCAACACTGGACGCGCAGAGGAGCAGCGACCCAGGGTGTGATGGAAATAACTGCGTGACCTCTCTACCAGCTGCCCCAGGGGTGCCGCCACAGGCACCTCCAGCTGTGAGCACTTTCTGTGCAACCCGTCTCTTGTATCTTAGTACCTTGTTGCAGGCTCGATCTTCAGCACTAGGAAATCTGTTTAGCTCCAGTGACTGCAGGAAAATCATATCAGTGTAAATCATTTTTGAATGTGATAAAATCTTCTTGAAACTAATGAAGTGGGCTTCATTAGGTAACTTTCGAAAGTCTAAATTGATTAAAATTAGGAGGTTATTATTTGCAATAAATTTTAAGAACCACATATATGGCAATTTTTACCTTTTCCCATTTACAAATTAACCACAAACGAGTTACAAATTTGTCAAATATACTTATTATTTGAAGTCAGTGGAAATTTTATGAATAATTTAATCTTCAAATTGTGTATCTTCAGGACTTAGTAAGAATTTGGTACTCACAGTCTCAGATATTTATTTTTGTTTTGACTGAACATACAGATCAGTGATGGATTTCTGCTCATTAGTATGAATTTTATGTTGTTGCACATAAGATTTACTATCCCATAAATAATATCAGCAAACTCATTTGTTAGTACCCTGACAAAATGAACACAACAAGAGTATAAGCATAGCTGAATATAATGTAGTTAGAAACTGGATATTCACAGAATTTGACCTTTTCAAAGCCTCTTTGTGTGAGACCAGTTTTAGTATGCTGCGAAGTAGTCCAATCTCTGATATATTTGGGTGAAAATTGTGAATTTATGTTCCTTTACACCTTTATAAATAGTCTCAAAGGGAATTGAAAGGGTATGCTGATGAGATGCTGAGAAGCTAACAGCTGGGGGAGAGGTAGAGACAAAGAGCTGGGCAGAAGGTGGACCTCGGGCACATGATGAGAAAATAATAAAGTAAATTCAATCTGTAAATACGCTGTGCGCAGAGAGAGGCAGCACCTGCTCTGAGACCACATGGCGAGCTAAATAGCCATGGCTGGTTAGAGAGATGGTTAGGGAGGTTAGAGAGGTTAGGAGTTGTCTTCTTTTTTCCACCCTCAGCCCCAAGCTCTGCCCGTTTCTTGCCATGGCTCCTTTTTCTTATGGGAATTTGTAGCAGCCATAGATCTTTCCAGAGGTTTTTCAGAGCTGAAGCAGCTCTGGGGTGCCACCATGGTCAAGCCTGACCTGGGGTCTGAGAGTGGTGACCCGAGCTTCCCTAGCGAGTCCATGGGGCTTTGCAGCAATCTGCGGGAGGCCTGTGCCACTCCAGAGACAGGAGTATTTCACTTCCCCTGGGTCAATTTGCTTCATTTAAAACCTGTCATATTTTCCCTTGGAATAACTTCTCCTGCAGTGGAAGTATTCGCTCTCATTTTATGTTGGTTTTCTCAAGCGGTGGCTGTTTAGTGTGGCATTACTCTGATACAGCAAACAGTATTACGGCTAACTTGAAAGCAGACATCTTCTGTGCGAGTAGCTTCAGAATTTGCTGGGAGCTCCTCTACTCAAGCTTCTTGTAAAGGTATAGCAAGAGGTAGAGGGTATAAATGGCTAGTTTCTTTCTATATGCAACTATGAAACATCATGTTATATTTTAGAACTAAATAGGGGAAAATCCTTCTGTGGCTCTGTGTGGGTTTTTTGTTTGGCTACGGTTTTTGGGGTTTTTTTTCGTCCTTTGGCTGAAGGACATTAAGATTTTGACATTAAGGGTTTAATCACAGAATGATAGAAACACAGAATAGTTTGGGTTGGAAGGGATCTTCAAAGCTCATCTAGTCCAGCCCTCGGCAATGAGCAGTGACATCTTCAATTGGATCAGGTTGCTCAGAGCCCTGTCCAGCCTGACCTTGAATGCTCCCCAGGATGGGGGACCCACCACTCCTCTGGGCAACCTGTTCCAGTGTTTCGCTACCCACATTGTAAAAAATTTCTTCCTTATATCTAGTCTAAATATAACCCCTTTTAGTGTTTTAAACACTACAACATTACCCCTTGTCCTATCACTATAGGCCCTGCTAAAATGTTTGTCTCCATGTTTCCTACAGGCCCCCTTTAAGTACTGGGAGGCTGCAACATGGTCTCCCCGGAGACTTCTCTTCTTCAGGCTGAACTCTCTCAGCCTTTCCTCATACGAGAGGCGTTCCATCCCTCTGATCATTTTTGTGGCCCTCCTCTGGACCCGCTCCAACAGGTCCATGTCTTTCCTGTGCTGAGGACCCCAGAGCTGAACACAGTACTCCAGGTACGGTCTCACAAGGGCGGAGTAGAGAGGGGCAATCACCTCCCTCAACCTGCTGGCCACGCTTCTTTTGATCCATCCCAGGATATGGTTGGCCTTCTGGGCTGTGAGCACATATTGCCAGCTCATGTCCAGCTTTTCATTCACTTAAAGCTTCTGTCTGTTCTCTAAATTAGAAGTGCCATAAAGCAGCAGGAAGCCCAATATAAAAGATTTACACTGTTATGTGAGGATCTTGATGAAGCTAGTGATATGTGCTCAACTTCCTTTCAGGGTTTCTGTTGCTCTTCCTTCCTTGATGCTCCAGACGGTCACTTCTCTTAGATTATTTTTATTGAAAGATAAGAAAAATGCAAAGCCCCAGCTTGCAAAGCATTTGCAATCTCAGCTGAGAAATGAGTCATACCGTCACGGACACTTCCCAACAATGCTGCAAGGTTTGTGTGCGTGATTTGTAGTCGTAGCTTGTAGGAGAAAGGAGAACGTAATTGTAAATACATGTTGTAGGCAATGTTTCTCAATGGAAGAAAGACAGACATACTGTCAAGTACTTGAAATACTTTCAAGTATCGAAACTTGAAAAACCTTTTAGGACAGAGGGACTAGCTGACAAAAACAAAAAAAAAAAAAATGGGGGAGGTGAGGATGCCCTGGAGAAGCTGCGTCCTCTTGGACTGAGCCTGTGTTTGGAATCCCTCCGAGATGAGACAGTTTGCATAGCCCACTGTCAATAAATAAAACATTCACAAACTAGATCAAGATTAGAGCAACGAGACACTAACAAAACGGGATGATGAGTAGCTCTTTCATGTTCTTGAATAAATACATCAAGACTCATGAGCTGAAACTATTAAAAATTGCTTGTCATTAACTTTAAAAGTCCAGAGGAAAAATGAGGGCCATATAGAAGAAATCTCTGGAAAAATTCTTCAGACAGAGTAAGTATCCAGAGCACTGCTGCACAACATTGGCTGAAGCTCTGCAGCTTCGGGAACTTGAACTTTGAAAAATTTTTGTAAGGATTAAAGAAGTTATGGAGATCTGTTTGGCACATTCAGCCTCTACTGTAGAAACAAAATTAGAAATTAATGGAAAACCATTCAAATAATCTTTTTTTTTTATTATTGCATCGCTACTCAACCTATATGATTCAGTCTATACGGTCTACAGGATTGTCAGGAATGGCTTGGCAGAACTATTGGGAGCAAAAGCTTTACTGTCAGTCAACCTGTGCTGGGCAAACCAGATGTCAGCACACTGAAGGCCTGTTATCGAACAAGACC
>VZSC01010116.1:169106-181092 GCA_013398225.1 Steatornis caripensis | reverse complement strand
AAAAAAAAAAAAAAAAAAAAAAAAAAAACCACAAAACACGTGGATGTAAGTAGATGTCCTGTGTCAGACCTGCTTTGTTCTGCAAGCCAGGATTAAACATGTTTTTCCCCTCGAGCGGTCTCATTACATTGTCCAGCTTCTACAGGAATTGGTAGTTCAAGCTGATTTATACAGATTCTTAATACAATTTTTAGAGCTTTCTAACCATGAGATAATTGCACTCTCCAGGACCGGGCGGCCGTTAAAAACACGTTTTTATAAAGTGACACGACTGCTTACGGGGCCTGCCGTTAATGTCAGAGCACTTTTATCGCTGACGCGGCTCGAGTGCGAAGACGGAGGGGGTGTTAGGAAGACGACGCGCGCCTAGCTGCGTTTAACCAAAAGCCCCTGTGTTTGCCCCGTTTCCGAGGGCGCTTAGAAATAAACCAAACCAAATCAAGCCGAGGTTTGTGCGCGCGTCTGGGCGGCGTGGGATTGGGGTGGGGGGTGCAGCTCGTTGTAATCCTCGAGCGCGTTCGTTTTGCTGCGTGAGTTCGTACGAACGGTGCGTTGGCGGAGCGAGGGGGGCGACCGGCGGAGGGAGGCGGACGGGCCCGGTGCGGAGTTTTGTTTTATTTTGAGAGCAACGATGGAGAAACGAAGTGAACCGCAGCGCCGAGGTGCGATGCATGCTCTCAGAATAAAACCAGAGCAGGAACCTCAGCCTGATATGAGCCAGTATTGCTTAACCACCACCATGGTTTATCTGTGAAAGGCAGGAGCTTCCAGGCGGCTGCGGGAGGGGGTCAGAGCGCGTTTAAGCCCCCGTGGTGGCTTCGAAGCGCCGCTGTTTTGCGCGGGCGCGTGTTTTTGGTGTGATGCGGATTCCCGTCCCTGCAGCTGGGAGGTGGTGGGAGCCATAAGAACAAAACCCCCGACCGCTCCAGCCAGGCAGGGTGTAACGGTTCACTTTCCAATTAAGCTGAGCAGATGAATAAAGCAACAGGCGTTGGGTACGGAGCTGCCTGGTCGCGGCTGTGATTGCCAAAATTGCTCAGCGGTCCTTCCTTCCCAGCCTGCCTGGGCCCAGCTCCCCTTCTCCCTGGGTTTCCCTTCCAAATTACATCAGGAGCTTCCAGCTCGACTGTACCCAAAGGTCCTTGTCGCAGAGGAATTGAGGTAAACCTGGCTCTGTATGCGTTTCAACGTTTCCCCTGCAAAACACCTTGTCTGACACTCTCCCCTCGGTTTGTTTACAGTCTCCAGCCAGCACAACCTAAGGACGGGCTGAATTTACATGGTTTGTTTTTTTTTTTTGCATTGCTGTGTGGGATTAGGAAAGCAAGCCACGGCGGCAGTGTCGTTGCCGGCGGCTCAGTGAGTCCGTGCACACGAGACACGCTCGGAGAAATTGCTTTTTCCCCTGCGAGTGCGTTTTGCCTGGGGTGTGGGAGGCGGAAGGATGGTGCTCGGTGTCGGAGAGCTCGGATCCGTACCTTTAGGATCTAGAGTTTGTTTTGCCTGTGCCTATCCCGGCAACCTCGGCCTCGCTCGGAGCCTTCTCCAGCACCGTGCCTGGGCTGGGCCGCATCCCTGCCGCTGCTCAGCGTACGTCAAAGCACCTTCCGTAAGGCGCCTCTTTGGACAAATCCTGACCTCGGACAGGCTCAGCCCCACTCGCAACCAGGGGAAGCCGAGCCGTGCCACGCACGCGCAGGTACAAAAGGTTTAGGCTCGCGTTAGCGCTCCTGCGAGAGCGTGTTTGCAGCAGCGCTGTTCCCTTATTTCTCCGCGATACCAGTTCATAATCGTATAAAGAGTAATGAAATGAGAACGCGAAAGCCCATCGGTGCACCATGTTCTGGGATTTTAATTGAGGTGAAGTAAAACCTTGCGAACTCCAACTCTGCCCGAAGGAATACTTTTTTAACTTTCTCCGTTCTGGCGTTTCTGCGGCTCTGGAGCTTGTGCGTTTCTGCCGCTCTGCGATCGTTAAATCTCCCGAAGTAAAAGCAGATGCCTCGAACAAAGAGCTCGTGGCCTGAACAAAAGTCACTGCTGCTATCCCGAAGGGTGCGTGGCCTCTTACTAGCCCTAACCAGGACTATTAATCTTTTTTTTAAAAGTAGTTGGGAAAATATTCCTTTTAAGATGTCAGTTATTTGTCTGGAAATACTTCTGTGTATTTATTTTGCATAGCCAAAGAGCAAGATGGCCATGGCCGCGCAGTGGAGAGCAGCAGGTCTCAGCCGAGCTTACGCTCGGTCCCGCTCCCAGCAATGCAGATTGTCCCCGAGGTTTAGTACCACCTACTTATTTGAAATAAGCACAAAGCTGGTAGATTATTACGACCTTGGTGGAAAAACTCTGTGACCCTTCTTTGGCTGGAGTTAATAAAGCCCCTCGCCTTAGACGTGGATTAATTTTGGTTTTCACGACTCACAAAGCAAACCGTATCTCGACAAAACCAGACGCAAACGCCAGTTTTCAGTTGGAGTTTTTGTTTCTGCCTGTTCAGTCCGTTAACTCCTGCACGGACTACACTGCCTTGCGCTGACCCCTCGTTAATCTCCTTAGACAGATCAATCCCGCTTTTTATTAATTATTCACTCGGGCAGACAGGGGTAACGCAGGGCACGCTCTCGGCGAGGCAGGTTTGCTGACCTGGAAGACGAGCGGCTCTCCAGCCAAGGATACGAGCTGTAAAAACAACGGGAAAAGAGATAAAAAGAACGCAGAGCTCGGAGAGCCAAACGCCTGAGGTCCCCTCGCCGACTCGCTCTTTTAACCCCGCGGCTGGCACAACCCTGAGCTACAAACAATGCCCGCGAGAGGCTGATGGAAATGCGTGGTGCTGTCAGAGCCCTGAGGCTCTCGGGCTGTGCCTGTACCGAGGAACATGCTCCAGACCCGTCTTGGGACCAAGGTGGGGAGCAGCCTGCATCTACGGCAATAAATCATAGAATCATAGAATGGTAGGGGTTGGGAGGAACCTCTAGAGATCATCTAGTCCAATGCTCCGTCTCCTTTTGGCACGTCCAAGCCTCGTTCCCCCGCTGCTTGGTTTTAAAGCTTTCCTTGCGATTCAGGAGAGACGGTGGATCTCGGTATTACCCCAGTTTTTATCATCATTAATATCTGTGAGGGTGAGCAGTCCCATGTACGCCGAGAGCTCCGGCGTGAGCGGGGACATCGCTGCAGCCAGAGCGAAGGACCGGGAGGGTTCCCCCCGTCCCAGGGGAGCTGGACCCACCTCCTCATCAAGCAGAACAACCTTTCTCATTTATTTCCTCCACTCCGCTTCGCTGTTGTTCCGTGAGCGAAATAATGAATTATTTTCCCATCCAAACACGGGAGCGTTGGGGACCGGAGAGGGCAAGGAGGGCTTAGGGGAAAAGCAAAACTCTCTGGGAGGAGGCCAAAAATAACCAGTTTGTTAGCTTCCAGCACAAAACCTCCCTCCTCCTTTTCTGCGCTTAATGACCATGCCGGGAACAACTGTTGATGGTTAAAAGGGGATTAATTGTGGTTTTTAATGAGCTTGAACGTTCCGCTTGCACAGAAACTGAAGCTCGCTGCGGACTGGGCAGAGATCGCGGCGTTCCATCGGCACTTGCTGTTGGCGGTGGCGAGGACAGATCTCGGCACGGCCCTTCTCTGGGCAGGACAGCTGAAAGGAGCACAGAAAGACGGAACGAAAGTGGAAGGCAGAGGAGAAAACTGCATCAGGCTCATGCTGTATCCAGGAAACCCGAGTCGGGTTTTCACACTAGCGAAGCACTGCAGGTAGACTGAAGGCGTCCTTCGCTTCCATTTATATTAGCATGTTATCTAATTACCTCTACAGGAAGCATAAAGCCAATATTATTTAAGCAGTCTAAAGCAGTTTTCATGGTTTGGGTTCTTTTTTTTCCCCCATTTGATATTTGGTAGGTGATTCTGCCCAGTGCTGCCGCGAGAGCTCCTGATGCTATCAGAGGAGGTACTGCAAATTACAAAACCTCTGGAGTTAGACCCGACAGGCAATTTGATAAATCACCAAAAACAAAAACAGAGGCTAGAAAGGTATCCGTGTGAATCACGTATTTAAAAGGCAGCCTTCGTTCCCACACCGGCGCTGGCAAACGTGACGCACTTTGCGAGCCGCCGCTGCAAGAAACAGCAATTCGTTGCCAGGAGTTGCCTTTGCAGCGCCGCCGTGATTTGCCGAAAAATTGTCTCTCTGAAGCGAGAAGCGACGCGAGAACCTGTTTATCTGCAGGTTTACGAGTGGGGAAGAGCATTAACGGAGTCTGACAGCCAAGGCTTCACGGTTGCAGCTGCGAGACAGAAGATCTGTCTGATCCAAAGAGATCCCGAGCCGATAAAAACGGGGGCTGCCCCTTAGCGGCGCGTGGCTGAGTGAAGCCCAGCCGGTGCAGCCTTCCCGAGGCGATGCTGGTTTATACGTATGGGCTTCGTTCCCCGGAACCGGCCCCTGTTCAAGCAGGGTCACCCCAAGCTGGTTTTCGGGAGCTGTACCTTCAAGTCCGTCCTCGCCTCCTGTGTTCTGCGCAGTGGAGTCGGCGCGTCGGCTCCCATCAAGGGGTTTATTGATTTGTTCCCCAAAGCCGCTACTGACTGATGTAGGAAAGCGGGGCGGCTTCAGGCCAGCATCCTCGCTGGAAACCCAAGGCTACGTTAACATACAAAGCCTGTCAACTACAGCCGCGGCCCCCAGGAACGCTCCCCGCGACCCAGGCTGCGCAGCCGGGGTCCGACCTTCGCAAACAAGCGGACAATGACTAATCCAGAAACTTCCAAAAATATTTTGCCAGGTGTTTGTTTCTCCAAGGCAGCTGCCTTTTGTGTGTTTACTCATTGCGGGTGATGAGTATCACCACACCCAGTCTGGTGATAAAAAAAAAAGGGCACTTTCTCCTCGCAGGCAGGGAACAAGCAATAGCGGTTGGGGGTACGAACACACCCACGGCCAAAAGCTCGGCGCCAGAGCGTGGCTCCCTGAAGACGCTCGGGTCCGGGACATCAGCTCCACCCCTCCATAGAGAGTGACCAGATGCAAACCTAAATCCTTAACGTTTTCCAAATGATTTGGATTCTTGGATCACGATAAGGCCCCGTCTGTAAGGAAAATAATCACTGTGGGGAAAGAAATATATTATTGCTGTGAAGACAGCAGATGTGTATGTATTTAAAAAAAAAAGCTTAGGCAAATTCAGGTGTTTAATTCTGTAAGATACGGAGGGGGCAGACCCTTCCTGGGGGTGAGGCTGTTCTTTTGGATGTATTTTGGATGCTGGCTGGCTCACACCAGGGCTGAGATGGGTATGGGAACGTGACTCGAGTCCTTGGCTGAATTAGTGGCCGCTTTCCTGTTCCGATACTGAATTAGGGGGCAGAGGCAAGAAAACAGGCGCAGTCGTGCGGTTGTTTGGTTTTGTTTTGTTTTCTTATGGTAGAAACAGCTTGGTTGAGGAAGAGCTGCAGGAAGGGACCTATAGGTCTCAGCTTGCCCCACAACGGCCTGGTTCCGGGCAGCAGCCAAGGTTTTTAAGGATCCGCGTTGGCGCACAGCAGGGATTTAGCTGCCAGATGTAGCCTGCAGGCAGCAGGGATGCTTTGCTGCTTGGCTGGCCTTCACACGAGGGTTTTTTGCACCGATTTCAGCGAGTTTGGGGTCTTGCAAGGCAATGCGGCTTTCTGGGGGCGGGGGATCGAGGGAAAATACAGCTAGTCACTGCAAAAGAGCCCCAGCCCCGTGTATTTGGACTGATTTCTTTTTTTTAAAATTCTAATCGGTCAACAGCTGGGATCAGGTGGAGTTTGTCTGGCATCACCCTCAGCGAATCGGCAGCTATTTTAATAGACGTCTTGGTCAAAATAAAGGACGATAACATTAGCAAAGGCTGGGACTGCAAATCTGGCAAGAAATTGCTAGTTTCTTGCCATTAAGGATAACTTTGGGGGTTTTGCTTTATTTCTTTTGGCTGGGAGCAAGGTGCTAATATTAATTTATTCTCTGTGATCCCCTGCAATCCATTTGGCCTTACGTGGGAGAGGAAAAAAATATGCTTTCCCCCCCCCTCCCCTGATTGCGTGTTTTCTCTTATATTTAAGTGCCTGTAACTAAACAGGAGGCAGCTTGTTTCCAAGAGGAGAAAGCCCTAGCATCCTGTGGATATCAGCAGTGTCAGTTAGCCAGAGACTGAACATCATCCACCTGGCTCTCTAGATTCTTGACGGAGAAACGAGTTCCTTACAATCTTTCAGAAACCCCCCTGACTCAGTAAACTATTTGAATATGGGCTTGACTGGAAAGGTGAAGAGTTATGGAGTTTAAAAAAGGTTTGCAGGTGGAGGGAAGGCTTGCCTGAGCTCTCCAGAGCTGCATCAGACCGTCGATATTTCCTGGGGCGTTCACAGAAAATTGCCCGCTTCCAAAGGCAGTTGCTGGGTTTGCTGCCTGTAGTTTAGCACGGGTTAAAATATTTTGCTTCTCTGGAAGGTACAGGGAGAAACAGAAGTTTACAAGGCTTAAATATGTGTAATAAACAAGGACACGGAACAAACGAGCTGTGCAGGGGATTTATTTGGTAACAAAGCGAAATAATCTGCTGACGCACCTCTTGCGTTTGGATTTCTGTCGACCTAACAGGCCACTNAAACAGAAGTTTACAAGGCTTAAATATGTGTAATAAACAAGGACACGGAACAAACGAGCTGTGCAGGGGATTTATTTGGTAACAAAGCGAAATAATCTGCTGACGCACCTCTTGCGTTTGGATTGCTGTCGACCTAACAGGCCACTTGTCAAGAGCGTGGTGTCAGGATTGAAGTGAATTAACTCAAAAGCAGTCCCCCCCCCCCGAAGCTGTGGGAATATATCCTATCGCAAACGCCTGAATGCAGGAATGAGCTACAAAGAAAAATCAGATGGGAAAAGCGCTGGTCTGTGTTAGTAATTCAGTGTCGTGAGCCAAAATTGCCATTAACGCCAATCAGGTGATGCTGACCTGGCTCCAAGTTTGTTTCTGAGAGACCTTCTCAAGGAAGGGGCTTGCCGAGTGCCCTAGACCTTGGCGGGAGCCCTCCCGGTGACTTTTACAGGCTTTGGACGTGTCCCCACATTAGTAACGTGAAGTTAAACTGTCGGCTCAATAGCACAAGAGAACAAGAAGCGGTGAAAAGAGCTTCTCCCACCACTCCAGCACGCCAGACCTCTCTTCACGACCCCTGCACAAACACAGGGAGTGCTTAGCGGGCTTTTTTCCTCCCTGGTTGTGCAGTGGCAGCAACCAAAGTGGTTTAGTGCTTTGGGAAAGTGAGCGCCGTGGCAGGAATGTGCGCTAAGCTACCTGATAGTCCGCTATGAGAAAGGTGACGTACGCTGTTAGGTTTTCCAAGTGATGACTTAAGGATTATTCTTCATCTTGGGTACCAGACGAAGGCAGACGTTAAGGTCATCGGCTTTGCAAAGCCCCGAGTTCTCACGGTGGCGCCAAGCCCTCAGGTAGGAATGGATCATGATTTTAACTCCCAGCTTGAACCAACTCATCTAGCGCAGGCTTGGAGAACATCATAGATCTTACATAATCTGCATAATTTATACATTCGTAGATTTTTAAAACCAGGAGGGGCCGCTGGTCCACCTAGCCTGATCTCAGTTACCACCAGCCACGCAGTTGTCCAGTTACTGGGCGCAGCTGTGGCTACCTAAAGCTTTCGCTCTGGAAGGGTGCTTGAAACCGTCTGGGGACGAAGAAGCCACCGCTTCCTTTTGGTTCGCTCCAGTCACCAGTCTCTCTCAACCTGCACCTTGCTGAGAATTAAATTTTGCTTCTCTTTAGTATTGTAATATCTCCTTTTAGAGACAAAAAATGCCTAAGAACTCTTACCAATCCAGGCGTTTTTCGAGTGATGCCAAGATCTTGGAATTTTTTACCAGAGTATATACACCTCCTGCTTCTTGAGACCTAATGTATAAGCAGCACAAGGGGGAGTATATATGGTACGTTTGATGTGTCGGAAAATCATATGCCAAAGAGTATTATGCAGAATAGCATCAGAGGCTACCCGGTACACACCACTGACATATAGACCAAGAGCCTGCTGTTTGTTTTTCATTAGGATTTTGTCTGGAATTTGCATTTTTAGACTATGCTGAAAGCTCCGTCTCCGTTTTGGGGACAACGCTAAGGTTTGCTGAGTGGTGGCTTGGCTCCCGTTCAGGAGAGCTTCAGTTTCATCAGCTCCAAACTTGGGAAGAATGTGTTTTTTGAAGCTCTCTCCCCCTCAAAGGCTCTGCAGACACATGGTCGGATTCCTCCCGATGTAATGGTCAGCTGAACAGCACAGGGGATGAATTTGTCTACTGAGGGAAAACATTCTCATCGGTCTTTTTCTGTCCTTCCTGGAGTATTTTCACTCCAGGCTCGTTAACTATTTAACCCGTGTTTTTCCTTTCTCCCCGGCAATAGGGAAGTCCAGCACAGCCTGGGCTCCTGCTCCGAGGCTGTCATGTCAGGATACCCTTTACTGATCTGCTCCTACCCTGCACAGGTCTGGCAGGCACTCCCTGCTTGCAAATCTGGCGATGGCAGACGGAGCCTGCCGGCCGGCAGCTAACAAACTGGTGGTGATCCCGAGCAAAGCGACAGGGATCGTTTCTCTGATTGCAAGTGCCTCAAAGTTGTTTTTTTCTCACACCCGAGGAGGCCGAGGTTATGTCAGCCAGCGAGCAGATGCAGATCGCTGGATCCTGTGAAGGATGAGCAGGGCTGCAGCCCGGGCTTCTCTTTCCAAAGTCTGCAGCATCCTCTGGCGGAACGGCAAGGAAAGGATGGCCAGCCAGCGGGGAGAGACGAGGTTTCATCTTGTGTTGCCCTGGAAAGGGTTTGGGGCCTCTAAAAACGTACCCTAGCTTTGCTCATCTGCAATGCCACCGGGCAGAGGCGAAACCACGAACACCCTAATGCCGACCAGGCAATGCTGCGTACGGGGAGCTACCTGCTGTTCTCCAGAGAGGAAGAGGCAGCCCAGCAGTCAGCCTGGGATTTGTGGACTGCATTCCCATTCCCTGCTTCGCTGCAGATGTCCCGGCTGACCTTGGGCAAGCGCCTGCAGATTCCTGACGGTTCACTGCTGCAGAAGCTGTACTTGCAGTGGAGTGACCTGGCTGGCAGAAACGCTTCCCAACTTCTCCCGTGTTCCTGGTCTTCGTCGCCACGATCAAAGCCTGAAGCCTCTGCTCCCGGGCGAAGGAAGTACTTTGATAAAATCTGGGTTCCCAGGCTGCAGTTTTTCCCTGGGTTTTGCTGTGTTCTGGTTTGAAGGGCCAAACGGATTGTTGCGTCCTCTTTTATTACAACAGCCCTGCGTCTGGAGTGCTTGCCTCATGCATGGGGCGCCCGTGTTCTGCGTCATGCAGCCTGAGAGGATTCAGACGCCTCCGGGATGCCCCCTGACCGTTTTGTTCCTCCTGTTGAAACTGTGCAGAAAAGAATTAATGATTCAGAGATCATGAATAAGAAGCCCCTTCCTTCCCTGTCCCCACTAGAAATCACAGGCTGCCAATGAGGGAGATAGGGCTCGGTCTTCTGCTCTAGGAAGCCATGGCGTAACATTTGCCCCTGAAACGCATCTGAGCACCCGGGACGTCTGGAGAATGGAGTTCTCAGTCTACCTCCAGCCTGAGAAATGAGACTTGTGGCAGAGGGCCGTGAGAAATCCAGCCCGGAGTCACACAGCTGCCGGTGTGAGGAAGGAGCGTCAGGAGAATCCCTCCTGGGCAGCTCCGCAAAGATTGACACGCCGATACAACCCTGCCAACTTCTGCAGCAATTCACTCAATCCTTGTGAAAGCAAGACTAAATTGGACAGGAGCCTGCACTTCATCTTCTCTCCCAACTCCTCTGGGTGAGAACTGTTGAGCAGACCAGGTTTCCGATAAAGTAAAAGCAAACACCATTCCCTTGTGCTAAGATACAGGAATATTATCCTGACATTTTAGCATGGATCACTCATATTGCTGCTCGTTCTCTCCGCTCCTAGAGCTGTGCCTTGACAATAGAAACATTCCCTGAATACAAACAAAATAATCAGGGTTGAAAACCAAATCCGTGACGGAAGCACACACTGCTCGGTGGGAGCTATCCGTCAGGCTAGATTTGCCTCTCAGCCTGTACGATTTCTAAGCAGGTTGAGTTTGCGCTAGTTATTTTTATTCTAAATATTTTTATTCTGTCTTTCCTACAGTAGTCTTGCTTTCACTTGACTGTGTGAATATTTTCTAGTAGCTAGGTACATCTAATATCCTGGTTCAAATTTGTGTGACGGAAGTATGGAAAAAGGTAAATAGAATAATAACTTTGTGATGTCTGCCTCTTCCTGATATTTTTTTTTGTTGGAGGAATTCATCTTACGTTACCTTGAGGAATTTCAATCACCACATCCAACGTTTTTACAAGCTACTAAAATTTGAAGATTAAAACCTGCACTTAAGTAAGGAAAAATAAAAAAAAGGAGTTTCCAAGGAGGAATGTATCTGTGATTTGTCTTGGAAAAAAGATTAGTGTGCTTCAGTACTTGGCAGCCCATGGAGTGACTTGTCCCATCCGTCGGCTGTTTAAAATCATTTCACGTGACGTATGACAGCGATATGGAGTCACCAGTGAGAAACAGCGGCTCGTCGTGCAGGAACAGCAGCTCTGAGAGATGCGAGACCCCGTTTGTGCTTGTAACCCCAGCTTTACCCCACCAGAATTCAGACCCTTAAGTTAGTTCCTACAACCTCTTTGTTCATGCCGGAAATAACCCGCCAGTAGCCATACTGGGAGATGGCGAGGAGCTGATCTGGCTGGCAAACTGGGCTGTAAGATGAGTGAAGACCGTTACTGCACCCAGGGAACAAACCCACCTGCTGCAGATAGGCAACACGAGCAATTTAACCCAATTAAACGTTGCGCTTTGCAAATGTGAAAACTGATGAGTTTTGACTTGGGTATTGTTTGTTTTGTAGAAACAGCTGAGCACAAGATAAGACAATTCACGGATTTTTTGCAATCGACCTTCCCTAGCGAGGATTGGGATGGATCGTTGGAAAAGTCCACAGAAATCGTTAATTTTAGCCCGGCCTGGCGACGCGGCGAGACGGCACCGTACCACACCGGCGCGAACTGAGCCCCATGGGCTATTTTGGGTCAGTTTTCACGTCTGGGGCCCTACAACCTGATTTGCTGCGAGGCTGGACTAAAGCCGGCTCGCAGGAAAAGCCCTCGTCACACAACTTGCACGGAGATCTCAAGCTCTCTTGTGCCTGAGGTGGGTGCCCTCCACAAAACAGCTCTACGGCCTGGCTTGTGCGAACCGGCACCAGCAAGGCCTGGCACGCTGTGGTGTTGCTGTGGGGGGAGATGCTGCAGTTTCTTGAGACAAAAAAAAAAACAGTGTAGCGGGGGGCACTCGGAGTAACGGGGTAAAACTGAGCGCTGCCTGCAGTTTCGGGGGATTCTGAGGGCTTTGTTGGGGACCGTGCCCCGCGGCACCTCTCCTCAAAGAGCGGGGGGAAACCCCTGCCCGCGCCCAACATGGCTGCCTTCCCTCACTCAAGATGGCCGCAGAAGACGGGCGGCTGCTGGGGCGAAGCCGGGGCGGCCATGTTGCTTTTGGGCAGCAGGGTCCTGCCAGGCAGGCTTTCCCTGGGCTGTACCATTCCGCCGAGGCGCTGGGGGGGTGGGGGAGGAGGGGGAGAGCGATGGTTGTTCCCGGGCGGGAGGAGCGAGGCGGGAGCGGGGCGCCCCGCCTGGCAGGGTAAGGCCGGGGCCGGGCGGGGAGGGGGCCCGGGTGCTGGTCCTGCTCCTGCTGGTGCTCGTGCTGCTGGTGCTGGTGCTGCTGGTCGTGCTGGTGCTGCTTCCACCACACCGCCCGGCGGGAGGGTGACCTCCGCCCTCAAGGCGCAGGCCGGGCCTTGACGCCTCGCGAGCAGTCATGGCGGCCGCGAGGCCTC
>VZSC01010116.1:155945-168934 GCA_013398225.1 Steatornis caripensis | reverse complement strand
CCTCGGCCCGGAGCGCGGTGCGAGGGGCCTCGCGGCGTCGCTGGGTGGGGAGAGACAGCCGGCCTGCTCCGCGTCTCCGTGCCGGTGTTTCTCAGAGCTCCAGCGCTTGCCTTTGTTTCCCGCGCTTTGCTTTCCAGTCAGGGCGCTCCCAACGGCTGGCGTGCTCACGGTGCTGCGAGGAGGCTCGCGCTTCTGTCGAGGGCAGGGGGAAACGTCTGTGGTTTCGGCTTTCCTCGCAGGGCCCGGGGGGTCCTTGTGCATGCTGCAGGCTGCTCCGCGCGTGAAAGTCTGTTGGCCGTGCAAAGTAAGCAGTTAAAACCAACGTAAGCGGTAAAAACCAGAAGACGATCGCAACAGTGTTTTGTTAGCAACATAAGGAATAACGCAGCGCGGTGTCTTTCAGGTAGGATTGTGTCAGTGCTGTTCTACCCAGGAGGCACGGTGAGCCTTGGTTTTCTCCCGTAAAGAACATTTCTAGTTGTGTCTGTAAGGTAGCACGCTTGGTTTTTAGCAAGGCAAAGGTCAAAGTCCTGTATGTTTGGAGGGGGAAAAAAAAAAACAAAAACGTTTTAAATGGCTCTGGGAGGAATTTGCCCTGCAGTCCGCTGTAGGATGAGTTGGGATGCTCCAGATGGCAATTCCTCAACTTACTCAGGAGTGCACAGAACAGGTTGGAAACTGTGGTGGTTGTTACTATTCGGTCGGTGTCCTGACACACCCGACATTACGTATCTGCACCGTGTGGGAATTTGTATGAGTAAGCTTAATTTTCCAGATGGTTTGTACAGTTGAGTAACTCCAGATGTTACTTATGTCCTTGTAACGCTCGTTTTTTACCTCCATTAGCTTATTATCTCACTGCTATTAGTGTATTTTTGTCATCACGATCCATCTTAAAGACAGGCAAACATTAGCTGCTTTTTACAGGGGGGGAAAAAGGCAAAAATCAGACAAAATGTCACGGATACAGCTCGTTTGAGGACCGAAGCTAGGTCTTATGTGTCTGTGGCAATGAGCCTTACCGCCCCTTGCTTAGGGTGGTTTGTGTGCTCTTAAATATTCTGTCCGTTGTACTGCAGCTCTGCTTGTTTGAGCTGGCCTCTCGAGCAGTTCGTTTTATCGGTCGGGATCTGGGCTGTTGCACTGCGGTTACGATGTACCCATGTTGGGCTTATTTTGCCAAGCGGAAGCCCAGGCATCAAGAGGAGTAATTACATGGTACCAGCACTTCAAAGAGCTATTTGGGCAGTTTCTGTAGAGGATCAAGATGTTCCAAAAAAAGCGTACTGAGGCTTTTTTTCCCCTCTAATACCGTCGATATTTCAAGGGTTCCCATTTTGATCGCTGTCGGGGCCCTTTGTTGTACATGTACGCACAGCTGTTGGGGGTTTAAAGGAACTCTTCCTGGGAAAACAAGTTAAAGAAGAGTTTCCTCCTCGCTTTTCTGACAAGAAACTTAGGATCTAATTGAAAAGAATTGGAGAAAATCAAGCAACCAAAGATTATGTATACTTTGCAAAAAGCAGAGCACGTTTCTGTGGGATAACAGAATTTTGAGATTTCTTTGACCTATTGGGTTTTTCTCCTCCGGATACTTGAGCGTATAAATCAATGTACCTTCACTGCCTTCACTTCAAAAGGGCTATACCGTATCATGCCAGTTAAGGCTCTGGCCCGCAGAAATTGCAAAGCAGATGTGAATAGTGAAAGTCCAGCAAACAATGTTTTAGAAATATTTACTTTCCTTTCTACAAATGTCTTTGTTTGCTGTGTTAATTATCCTGAATTAGAGCGCTGCTATTGACTGTGATGTCATTGCATCTTAAAAAAAAAAAAAAAAAACAAAACAAAGGCAAAGCTCTGTAGCACAGAGCAAATATAAATCTCATCTTGGAGGTTAGAAGCTGCTGTTAGGCTTTATTTTTTAAAACGGCTCTAGTTATTCTAGGAGCCTCATTAGGAACTGTAATTTAATTGAAATACATTCTGACTTTTGCAGTGGTTCTGTTAGGTTAATTATGTTTTCTGTAAATCTCACATACGTGTGATTTCTTTAAAGTATTTATTTCCTTGAGACCGGGCAAAAAGCTGAAAGAAGTTGCAAACAAACCCATAAAATACAGTGTGTGGGGGTGGAATGTTTTTATTTAAATCTTCCCATTGAAGTGGATGCTTCGGAGTGTGCCAGCGTGCTGCTTTCAGAAGCACCTTCAGGGTCCAGCAGAATGATGTTTGTTAGGGCTGTTAACCTCTTCCCAGCTCCCTGTTGCATGCTGGTTTTGTAAATGGTAACAGGTTTGCGATGACGTGCAGTGATGTGTTTGTCCCGGTGGGCTGTGAACCCTGCCGCCTCCCAGGAGCAGCTCTGAGAGTGTTCCTGAGGGCGTGAGAAAATAGCAGAGAAAATAACGTTGCACTTTTTCCGCCTTCGTGACCGTCCCACTCAGAAGCTTGTTCTGCTGGGTTAGGGTGGTGTGTTTGCAGGAGCGCAGGAGAGGGAAGTGCCGATCCTGTTGAGATTGGGGCTGGCTAGAGCACCAGAAAGCAGACGAGGTGGGGCTCAGCTCTGGGAACGCTTTGGTTACGGATGCAGTTGGGAGCCAGAGTTAGGATTATGGAGAGCGGGGTGCCTTGTGATCGTAAATGGGGGGACAGAATTAAACCTGTCAATGATGTTACTGTAATTTTTCCTGTTCGATTACTGGTGGTTATTTCAAGCCAACATTAAGCTGCGATTACAACAAAATACGTCCTTCTCTTTGATTCAGTAACTGGATGATTTACTGCGACATTTGTCATCCTTGTTCCCGTTTCTCTGGACAGGAATTCCTCAAGAATCTTGTCAGTAAGTGTTAATGAAGAGTAAAGAGTAAGGAGAAAATAGCTTTCCTGATCCATTGGGTATAAGAAGCTGCTTCCTTACCCCCAAAATGAAAGCAAAATAGTTGGAAATGTTCTGTTACCTGAGCTTTTTCTTGGGGGGAAAAAACTAATCTTATGTGCTGTTTTTTATACCCCTTAAAAATGCTCGCCTCTTAAAACTGTAAAACATGAAAACAAACCATATTCACCACCACTTCAGAAAGCTAAAGATCAGATTTCTTGCCAAATGGTAAAAAAAAAAGTAGGGCCTTATTTTTACTGAAAAAAAAAACCCGAATTGTGAGAGTTAATTAATTGATGGCCTTTTTCATTAGAAGGACATTTCAGTAAACCATTTCTGGGCTGCTTTTAATCTAGAACGAGCTGAACTAAAGAGATGGTCTTGGAACATACCTCTCCATTTGGCTTAGTATCAGATATTAGTGTTAGTAGAGCTCACATGGGAGCGCGTATCGAGAATTTATCGCAGATGGGGATCTTGAAAAGGAGGAGGAGGAAATTAGCACACACTCCGCTCATTGATTTCTCTAAGCGCTACTGATCGGTGAGCTTTGCAGCCCTGGGGTCAGTTCTGCACAGAAACAAAAAAGGATATCCTGTTGGAAAACATTAAGAAGGGCAAGCCGGAGGACAGTTTAAGTGGAAGCTTTTGTGAATTTGTGGACTGAATGTGGTGTTAACATCAGGATCTGCGCTTCTTCCCGCAGCCTGCAAATGTGCCGCAGGAGCTGTTAGGGTTGTGTCTCCACGACCCTGGTGATTGTTGGTAGGGAGTAGTTGGGAGATGTTGCGTTGGGACCGTTTTAAAGATGCCTGCTGGCCAGAATTTGTCAGGCGGAGACTGTGATAATTATTGTACCCCTTTGTAAGAGTCCGGATGTGAGCAGTCCTTTTCCAACAGAATTTAGACAATGCTATTTTGCACGTCTCCCCCAACCTCATTTTCTAGCTTCTATGGGATGTTGGTCTTTTTCTTCTAGTTACTTTTCCCAAGTATTTTTCCTGTAGTAATATTTTTGTTTTCTCCGAGTAAACACCTTGGACCTTGCTAGCAGTGAGGAGGGCAGGAGTGAGGAGGTTCTGCACCAGCTAGGTGAGAAGGCCGAGATCCCAAGCAGTCCTGTTGATTGGGGTGGGACTTCTCGCAGGAGCTCATCGAGTACTCAGGATCAACCCCCGAGTTAAGTACCATTATTAGAGGTTCTGCGTAACTCAGACTTAGAGGCTTTTTCTATCTAGCGGAGATCTTGATCGTTTCCTGCAAACGTAGCAGTACGTGTTCCAGCAGCACGTAATGGGGTAGTTAGAAAATCAGTTTAAACCTTTAAATGCAGCTTTTAAAACATAATTTGGGGTGTCACAGGCGTTGAATGACTTACGCCTTGCAGATCGGAAGAAGATTATCCTCCGCAGTGCTTGCTGCGGTAGCTTGTAATAGGAAGAGTATTCTCAGAGCTATCTCTTGAGCTTGCTGTTCAAACCTATTCACTCTCTAGGCTCTGTATTGTATTCAATTTCCTGGTGCTTTTTGTTGAAGACACATTTGTCGTCTTAATCAGACAGTTTATACCTGCCAGGAATGTATTTAATATAATGTCAAACATAATTTAGATGAGAAGTGAAAGTACAGTTTGGTGTCATTTTCTGCCAACCATTATTACTGTGAGAGGGGGAAGCACAGCAAGCCAAGCCTAGACAGAGCCTTTAAGCAGTAACAGGCTGGTTCCTATGTTTATTTTGGCCTGATGTTCTTCCCTTGGTTACAAAGCTGTTGTGAGCATGTGCTGGATAATGGACATTTAAAAACTCTGATAGATTGGGAGTATCAGCTTAGAGGATCAGACCAGAGCATGTAAAGGCCTCGGCGAGGTTGGCGACGGCGTGCTTTGTGGGTGAGGGTGAACGAGACTTCTTGTTCCAGCAGTATAGGTGTCACACGCGGGTTGAGACAGGAAAGCCACAGAGTTCTCAGGCGCTGGATTTACTGTAATAATAGCTGGTATCTGTCTCTGGCGCTGGTGGGGAAATGCAAATTGTTCTTTGTGAAAATGTCAAAAAACTTCTGACCCCTCTGTTGATTGAGAAAGGAGCAGTTTTGAAATATTTTTCATATAAAACCACTATTACCTCCTCAAAAAGCGTGTAGCTGTTTCTAGATATGTAGTTTGTCCCTGTATATTATTTAAGCGGCCAAATACTAACTTACTATCATTATTAACCCCTGGGTCTGATTGCTTACATGGGGGCAGAAAAACAGAAACAAAACCGAACCAGATCCCCCTGCTTTGGCACGAGAGGCTGCCTGGTGCAGTGAGCAGAGCCAGCTGTGACCGTGAAAACACAGGCTGGGTTTCAACACCGGCCTGGAAACAATCGGAAGTGTGAAGTGACAGGCTGTGCTTCAGTAGCCCCTTGGTACAAGAGGGGTGAGGAAGGATGCTTGTTCCCACTGCAAATTGTTGTGACCTCTACTGTTGAAAAGTGCTTGCACAAAGAATGTTTTGTTATTAAGCCAGGCCGATGTTGTTACTTGTATTTCATTGCTGTTACCATCTAGCTCTGAAGGGTTATCCCAGGCTGTAAATCTAAGTCTGTGACTGTAGTAAAGCACGTGTGTTTGCTGATGATGGTCACGCTGATAGGAGTGCCCTTGAGGTCTTTACTGCGTCTTGTAAATTAGGAATTAGGACATGGATCTCTGCTGAGCTTTTTCTTAAGTGGTTGATGTCGTACATGAATTAAAAGATAGCTCAGGGGAGAGGGAAAGCAAACATTCAAACGTTTGTCTGTTTTTCTGGCAGGATGGAGAAAAAGAAAATTCTAATGAAATCCAAGGTTGCTGCTCCGAACCTCCTGAGGGCCCTGCATTCTCTGTACCAGTTCGGTCACCTCTGTGACGTGACAGTTCACACGCAGCATCTCGGAATTCAGGAGGAGTTTCTGGTTCACAAAGCTGTCTTGGCAGCTTCCAGCAATTATTTCAAGGGGCTTTTCCTGCACGATGAAATGCTGGACACCAAGACTTGCACAGTGACTCTGCAAGACATTTACACGGAAGAGTTCACCTCCTTTCTGGAGTTTGTTTACACTGCAGAAGTGGAGATTGAAGCGGAAAAACTGCAGCGAATGAAAGAAATAGCCGAAAGACTCGAATGCAAGGATTTGCTTGACATTTGTGAAGAAGTGAAAGCAGAAGGCAGGAAGGGTTTAGATTTGAGCCTCCATCTGAAAGGTCAGCTGTGTGAAAGTGGTGGGCCACAGTGGACTCGCATCCAGCAGAAGGAGAACCGCCAGCTGAGTAACTCTTCCCAAGTTGTGGCGATACCCATGCAGAGGAAGCTTTGGGATAGGCAAAAACATAAAAAGCTGCTGGCTGGCTACGAACTGATTGAAGGCCAACCGGCAAGCCTGGAGCAGGAGGACACTGCTTTTCCGGAACCAAAATCCGGGACAGCAAAGCTGCCGAAATGTAATAAGACAGATAGCAGAAACAGACGCAGCGTGGATATCGTTAGTCTGGAAAATACAAGTAGTCGTTCTCTCCTAAGTCAGACCGAGTCAAAGGAAGCCTGCGTGGTAATTGGGAATGCTCTGCCTGAGCAGTGGGAGGATGAAAACAGTTTAATTTCCGAATCTGGCAGTAAAACGGAACGTAGGAAATCACCGCGCGACGTGGCGCAAGTCTTGCCGCAGATGGCATGCGAGAAGCGCAACGAATCGTTCCGTGTTATCAAGCAGTACCAGTCGCACGTGGAGCTCAAGTGTGACGTTAACCTGGCTGTCGAGTATGGCTGTAATACATTTGAGCCGCTCTCCTCCGCTCACCAGAACCTCCGGCAGCGCCGCCTCGCTGTTCCCAGTGATGAGCGGGGCTTCTCCTGCGTGTTTTGTGACAAGAGGTTTAGGCGCCAGAAGGATGTAAATGACCATATCCGCAGGGTGCATGAGAAGAAGCGGGATCCTCAGGCCTGCCCGTACTGCGACAAGGTCATCAGTTCCAAGTGTGGCCTGACAGTCCACGTACGAACGCACACCGGGGAGAAACCTTATAAATGCGAACGCTGCCCTGCCAGCTTTGCTCAGAGGTCTGCTTACAATACTCACGTAAGGTACAGCATTCTCTGTGTGTGTGTGTGTGCATGTCCGTGCACGCATAGGAAAATGTGTTTTCTCTCTGGGCACCAGGATAAAAGCGTTCCTGAAGTCCTCACTGCTTTAGTTGCAGAATTCCTCGGGTCTGATCAGAAGTGTGTTGAAATTGGCACGGATTTTTTTCGTTGACCTCATCAGGCTCTCAGTCCCGGATTACTGGATTGAGGTCTCCCAGACCAGGAATTTAGGTGAACCTTTCCTGTTGAATCAAAGGGGACTTGTGCAAGCGGATCTGTTACATGATTTTAGAAGCCTCAGATTTGGGGTTTTTAAATAGGAGCCCAAAAAGAATCGGCATCTGTTAAAAATGCACAAGAAAATGCCCGGTTTTTAAACATCAAGGCAGTATGGTGCTTTTTAGTATGGCTTTTCACGGGCCAAACGTCCCGCGTGCTGTTTTGCTGGGTGGTGTGAGCTTCCGGATAGGCTTACTAAGCGCTGCCTGACTGCAAAGATGATGTTGAAATTGCACAGTAGTTTCCAGAGCTGCGGAAGCCACTGTATGTGTCAAATATCTCCTGTACCACACAGACTAGGGTATGGAGACAAGTGGGTTTCTTTTCTTTTAAAAAACATCAGAATTTACTTGTAGTTCAGTCCAGTAGCAGAAACAACGTTCCAGATGTGTTGCGAGTGCAATGATGTAGCTCGTTCCACGCACTGAGTAGTCACGAGTAGGCTTAACCGCTGCAATTGACGGGTCACAAGCGGGTCTGTTTGGGTTTTCCATATAGGTGTTTAATCTATAGTTCCCTTGGCTTAAGTCCGTAATTTCTTATCCTGTCCAGTGTAGTCTTGGAGGAAAACTTACAGCCCGTCCTATGTTCCTAGTCAGATGACAAGATGGTGCCTGAGAGGCACTATCCCTGATGGAATGGAGAGTTTTTCATTTTCTTAAATTATCCAGTCCAACTCTACAGGATTTCCCTGTTACTCAGCTCTCCAAACATGTTGTTAATTTCTTAAGCAGCGCGAAGAACAGTTAGAAGGAAACAAGGCAAATGTGTCTGAATTGAAATAATTAAACCTATTGAAGCTCTGTTGTTTGTTTGTTTTAACAGAAAAATCCATGAGTCTGGGCAAGACAGGAAACTTATGCCTGCCTATTGGATGGTAGTTCCGCCTGCGCGTGGACCGAGCACAACGAGCTGTGACAAAGATCCTGATGGAGAGATGTGGGATGGGACATCGGAGGCTGAACGGCAAAAGCGCACGAGGCACGAAGAGGCCACACGTCGTGAGGAAGAACCCGGGGGTTCATCTGCTACTGAAGCAGACTGTAGCAATGAGCAAGAAGAACAGAAGCAGAAATATAAGGAAGCCGAAGCAAGAAGTGAAAAACTGAGTGAAGAAGGGAATGAAGATGAGCGTGAAATGAGTGTGAAGGGCGAGGAGGAGGTAGATGACGAAGCAGGTTATTCAGAAGTCGAAGACAGTAGAGATAACGAGGAGGTCTGTACTGAGGAGGACGATGAGGATGATGAATACTCTAATGAGAAGGATGGTGAAGAACATGAATCGGATGAAGAGTTTAAAACGAAGAAGGTAAATAAAAGCGGGGCGAGTAAGAAATCTGCCTATGTGATAAGATGCGATAAGTGCAACGAGCAGTTTGTTTCCCGGAAAAAGTATGTGGACCACTGCAGAGATGTGCATCAGTGCTTGCCTGGTAAAGTCTATCAGTGCGACATCTGCAGCAAGTCGTTTGCTAGCTACAACAGCTGGAAGGAGCATCGAGCCTGTGTCCACACGGAAGAAAGACAGTTTGCCTGCACCCTCTGCAACGCTACCTTTAAAAGGAAGAGAGATGTGAGGACACATTATATGCGGAAGCACGAAGGCAGGGTCAAACGCCCTCTCTGCTCTGTCTGCGGGAAGATCCTCAGCTCCCGAACAGCGCTGGTGTTTCACATGCGGACGCATACAGGAGAAAAACCTTACGAATGTGGCGTCTGCCATTCAAAATTTGCTCAGCCGTCGCAACTTAAGATCCATACCAGGTCAGCCTACGGTACTGCTTCTCCCGTTACTGCTCCCTGCGTGCCCAGTGTGCTTCAGGGCTTCTTTCCTCTTCTGACTTCCCGCTTCTGAGTCGTTCTCCTTGCGTGTCCTTAGGAACACCGGGATATAATTTGCTCTGTGGTATCTGTGATTAATTCTTTCTCTGCATCTGGTCATTGCATCAGTTTTGGTGGGGATTCTGAAAGCGGTGCCCTATCCAAAGTTGTAAGCGAAAGCCAGTCATTTGAGAGAGTCTTCAAAAGCAGATGGTGGCCTTCAGTGACGAAAAGTAGCATAGGCTGAAGAATTAGTCAGGGCCCTCAGAGCCCCGGGTGCTGAGCCCTGCTCGCTCTTTATCGCTCTGAGCAAGTCGTTTAGCGTGGGATTTCATTTCTTGTACGCAATATGAAAGCTGGCCTTCTCACCCTGGGCTCCCTGTGGAGTCACTGGAGCTAGAGTGGACAAGCTGCTCTCTGGTGGTCTCTGTGTTAAATGTGTCCTCTCCCAGGAGAGGGTGAATCATGCCCTGGAATTTCCCATCTTTCTCCAGACGGGGAGCCTAGCAGACAGCTTGTAAGAGAAGGTTAACTGTTGGAGGGCTAAACGAGGTGACAGAAATCCTGTTCCTAGAGACTGCGGACCCATACGATGGGGACAGTATCTTGCTTCTGTCTCCTAAGTGTCCCTACGGTGGTTTGAAAATTGAGGCATGCCGATTCAGGACCAGCAAAACATCAGAAATGGCGAAAATAATCCCTGTGAGCTGAAACGCAGCAGAGCTGCGCCGCGTGTAACATGCAGCGTGACTGCAGCGGGGCAGTGATGCGGGGGGGGCTTGTGTTGGGTAACCGTCTGTCTCGTATTCGCATCGTTTTGCCTGACAGCTCAAAACGACGCGTGTTTTTGCCTGTCGTACTGTTTGGATTGGAATAAGGGAAGTCAGTGCGGTGTTAAGACCAAACGTCAGGCTCAGACTTTCTGTGATTTGAACTCATTTAAAATCAGATGTCCAGCATGCGTTCAGAAACACTGCTTGCCCAACTTTCCTTAGTTCCTTTTGTCTTCAGTAACGGGAATATCCTGCCAGTTACAGTTTGCAGGCTGGGGGACGTGAGGCCGAGGGACTGCGGGAGCCCGAGAGCGCTGCTGCTGGCATTGCGCTGGGGACAATCTGGATGCACCTTCAGTCTATCGCACAGCAGCAGCCTGGTGTCTTCCGTGCTTTGTCCCTTCCCCCGCTTAAGCTATGAGCTGTAACTTGTGAAAGAAAGGTGGAGTTTGTAGGGCCTGAGAGAGGGGAAAAGGTAAACCTGAAGTGGGAGGTTTAGTGCTGTGGCATAGCACCTACACTGGCAAACGCTCTGGTTCCTGAGTGAGCGGAGTGGACTTTTTTCCACTTCATTTAAAAAACGAAGTATGCTGCCTTTAGCGGGGAGAATGCAGCTTCAGTACGGTGTTTTAAGAATGCACTACAAGAGCTAATTTATTAGTAGTTATTTGCGTTTTGCCCCATCTAGGTCCCATACCGGGGAGAAGCCATATATTTGCGAGGACTGCGGGGCTTGCTTTGCGGATAAAGGCAAACTCACTGGCCACAAAAGGACCCACACAGGTTAGGCGTTAAATCCTCCTGCCTGGTTCCTCCCGACCCCTCCCTTTACGCTGCTGGAAGAGGGCTAGTCGGGATTTGAAAAAGGTGCGCGCTTGTTTTTGTAACTCGCAGAAGAGACTTCAAGTGCCGGGAGCTACTAGGGATGGAAAGGCATTTGAAAACCAGCTTTGTAGTACAAAATTCTGCTGAAAAAATGCACAACATCTTTTTCTCGTTACTCAGGAGAGCGCCTTTTTAAATGCGATGTGTGTGGAAAACATTTTGCCACCAACGAATACTTAAAATGCCATAAACGATGCCACATGGGTGCCAGGCCCTACAAGTGCGAGGTTTGTGGGAAGGCATTTGGACTGAGAGCCTCGCTGGCGCAGCACAGTAACGTCCATGCAGGTAATGAAGCAAACTCGTCAGGGCTGGGAAAATAAATGGCACTGGAAGCTTGGGTCTGAAATACTTTCCAGTTCGGATGGTGATGTTTTGTCCCAGAAGCCCTTTTTTAAGCTCCTTGAATTAGGTGATGAGGAGAAGCAGGGCTTGTACTGATCCTGACTTGTGAAACAGGGCACGATAGAGGCGCGGATCCTGTTGGATGACGCTCGCCCAGAAGACCACTGCCTGTTTTGTGCTGGACGTCGGAGCAGAGAGCAGCTGCAATTGCTGCTATTCCCCTTGCAATATCGGGGAGGTGTTCTCAGCCTTCCCTTTGCGGCCAAGAAACGTTTGTTGCATAACCTTAAAAACCAGGGCCTCGAGCACGTACCTCCTGCGCTATCTCCTCCTTTATCAATATTGAGCTTTTAAAAATCATTTACGCCTTCTGAAATTAATTTGCCTTCTGAAATTAATTTGCCTTCTGAAATCAAGGCCAAAAGAACCTTCTAACTCTATGCTTCTTGGTTTGGGTTGGGTTTTCTTCTTTTTTCTTTTGTTTCAGAGACCCGTCCGTATTTCTGCGAACAGTGCGGCAAAACGTTCACCCAACAGGGCGCTCTTCGGCGCCACCAGCGCATCCACACCGGGGAAAAGCCCTACAAGTGCAGAGCTTGCGAGAGAACCTTCACGGACATGTCCACCTTGCGCAGACACGTCTCGGTACGCTGCCCCTCGCACATCTGCGTGGCGGGCGGGCTGCAGTGGCGACGTTTAGCTACCGAAAGACGTTTCTCGCCTTAACGAGGGTTCCCAGTGGTGATGAATGTTAGGGGTTTGGGGGATCGATCGACCTTCTGCAGACAGCTTTTAAAAATACGTTCCCGAAGCGTTGCAGAGTTCTCTTCCATCCGACAGCGCAGCAGCTCCCACTGCTGGCTGTCGAACCAGGCGGCTCCCAAGCGCTCGTGATGTCTTCAGGAGGGAAAATCGTATCTCGGTGGTTATTTAAAACGCTTATTTACCGATTGCATCCTTGGCTTAAAAAAGGAACGGTGCCACGTTTTGGGTCGCTACGGTCTCTGCAGTCTTTTAAGCCCCCTACCCAGAGGCCGCGACGCAATGGTTTGTGACATCTTGGTGTTGCGCACGGATGTGATTTTACGTGTTTCCAGCGTCGTGATGTGCCAAAAAACGGATCACTGAGCTTAGGTGTTTTCAGAGACCTTCGGGACCTTGACGTGACTGCTAAGACAGAACTTCAGGGTTTTTTTTCCCCCAATTACAAGTGTTTAAGTTAATGTTTGCCTGTATGCTAAAAAGCTGGCTGCTTTTGGAAGTGTCCCCTGAGAGTGGAGCCAGGGACTCGGCGCGTGTCGGCGTTCAGCTTTTTGTTTGGGCACGGTCTTACAAAGTTAACCTTGATGCTGCTCGATTAAATCTTCAGATATTAAATTTGTTGGTAGAAATAAGTCAGATGTAACAGTTTCCCCCATTTTTTTTTCCTAGATTCATGACCGGAATGCTCACTGGAGAAGTTTCTTAATAGATCTTACAACCAAAAAAGACCATAACTGGTCCAAAATAGAAACGTTCTCGGAAGCCTGTATGGGTGAAGACTCCACGCCAGAAATTTGGTCGGTTGACCAAGGTAAACTTTATAAACCAGAAAGCATTGTCCTTAAAAAAGTAGAGCACGTGCCGTCTAGCGTTAGCAACGCGGCGGACACCGATCGCCCCCTTTTATATTTATAATGTTCCGCCAGCACCGGAAAACCGCGCGGCCTCCCCGGGTCACGACGGGCCCGACGACCGCGAGCATCCGTGGTGAGCGTCCCCGTTAAGCTCTGCGGCGCGGCTGCCGGAGAAGGGGGTCGCCGTCCCCCTTGGAAGCGTGAAGGCCGGGCACCGTACAGGGCTTTATTGTTTACGGAGCCTTGAATACGTCGTCGGTATGTCACGGACGGGGCTG
>VZSC01010116.1:131116-154658 GCA_013398225.1 Steatornis caripensis | reverse complement strand
GCCAGCACCGGAAAACCGCGCGGCCTCCCCGGGTCACGACGGGCCCGACGACCGCGAGCATCCGTGGTGAGCGTCCCCGTTAAGCTCTGCGGCGCGGCCGCCGGAGAAGGGGGTCGCCGTCCCCCTTGGAAGCGTGAAGGCCGGGCACCGTACAGGGCTTTATTGTTTACGGAGCCTTGAATACGTCGTCGGTATGTCACGGACGGGGCTGTGTGTGGGCACGGGTGCGGCGCTGTCCCTGTAAACGACTGCTTTTTTGAAGATTTTATTATTTTAATAAAGATGCGCTGGTAAAGGTCAGTGGCCGTCCATCCCGTCGCTGGTTTATTTGCGTGGATTTGACCGCGCAGCGAACGTTACTTCGGTAAGAATCAAACGGGGGCTGGCGCTCGGCGTGGTGTTGCCGGNGGCTCAGCGCCCCTGCACGCTCCCAGGGGCTGCCGGGCGGTCCCCTGGCCTGTCACCAAAAACTCGGGCTGGCTGCTCGCCTTTGCTTTGTGGGTTTAACTTCCCCTCCGGCCCTGCGCCTGTTGTTGCGGTGCCGCTGTTGTAGGCTCGACAGCGGGAGCAACCCCGAATGAGGCAGGCTGGTGCGCAGCAGTCATGTCTTTTATTAGGCTGCGTGGAATCGTCGGTGCAGAAGAACAGATGAGCTCGTGGGTTCGCGATCTGTTAAATCTAGCTGCCTCGCTCTTACCTCTTTTCGGCTGGTTTTGCCTCAGGAAGGGGACACGTTCATGGTGTGTGGCAGCTGACACTGTGCAAGAGTTGCTTTTATTTTAATCTCAGTTCTACGGGCTGGTCCTACTGAGCAGGCTCGGCTTGCAGATTTTCAGGCCTTGTCTCTTTTAAGACAAATACATCGTACCTCTGTTGAAGACGGTGTGCCAGCCCAGCACTCAGCAGCTCAGCGTACTCGCCGCAGGAGCAGCAACGAAAAGCCTTCACAGCATAACGTATCTTACCATGCGTGCTGGATTACCGCTCCTCCTCTGAACAAATTCCAAAGTGATGAGAGCGAGCGGTGTGTTTTCACAGTGGCTTTTGCGTCTGCAAAAACTACGGTGGGAAGAACAGGGGGTTTCTGTTTTGCAGCCTTAAGAAAAAAGGAATTGGCGCAATGTGTCTGTTAACACGTGCGCCTGTGGTCAGCTCCCGAAACGAGCAGCTCGCGGAGTAGTTATGAGCCCTTTCACCCCAGTGGGAGAGGTTTGTGGTTTGGGTTCATGTTTCCTTCTGGGGGTGGCTGTTGCCTACACGTGACCACAGCTTTTGCTGTGTGCTCAGATGGAAAATAGATGCGTCGTTGTGAAATAACACGATAAGTAGTTGAAAAATATTTGTATTGGGGGGGGAAGTCTTATATCATTGATTACTTCAGATAACGCATTTAGTGAGCCTTTGCTTCATTCATCCTCAAATACTCGGAGTGCTGGTGTGTGTCGTGTAACTGGGAGGAAAAAAATCACAGAGTGACTGTGGAGAAAGGGAAGCAAAGTTCAGACGTCTTTTACGCTTGTTTATAGGAGTTAGCCTTTCAGTCAGGAGTCAAATCACGTCGTTCTCGTTCATAGAAAATTCCTATTAGAACTAAAGCGTGGCATTGGAGTTTGCTTGTAAAAGCAGATGATGTTTTGAGGTGCTTGTTGAGCTCTGAGCTGGCACAGGCGGTTCTTTGTCCCCTTCCCGGGTCTTGTGCTTTAGGTGTAGCGAGCATAACTTGGTAACGCTGGTTTTGGGGTATTTGTTAGAATATTTAAACCTTAAAGTTTATTCAGCTGAAGGTTCAAAGGCTAGGAAATAAGAAAGGTTTGGTTCTGAGGATAATCCTTTTCTGTAGAATCTGTGGAAGAGGTTTGGGTGCCTGTAGTGGATTGTCTTCCCTGTTCTGCCCCTCGCTTCCTGCGTGAGGTTGGGGAAACCATTCCTCTTCCCTCGGGTCTCGTCTCCCTTGTTTATCAACTCCTTAGGGCAGGGGCTCCCTGTGGCTTTTTACCTTGTTGTAGTATCAAGGCCACGAAGCGTTCGTTTTACGTGGCTACTAATAGTCTCCATGAATCTATGTATTTTGTAGCGCTCCGTTTTACAGTTTCTTGAAACTATTTTATCAAAGCTGTTTTAACAGAATTTTTTATTGGGATGCGAGCCTAACTTTTGGGTTGTTGAAATGAGTAGACTAAAATTTGAGCTCACTGCTCAGTGGGAGGCGAAAGTAACTCTTTTTGTTGCTATGAATGTTATCGTCGTTTCTCTTTCATGCTTGATATGGCTTCCTTACTGTTACATAAATCTTGTTCTGTTTGCGTGCTTCTTTTTAATTTACCTTTCTGAGCAAGATTTCCAGGGTCCCATGTGTAAAAGGCTGCAAGTCTGTACCTGAGCATGTGCAGAGAAAAGAAGCCTTAGTTAACTTTTAGGAAGCGGAAAGAAACTCTTCAGATTCAAAACGCATGGGTCCGTAGTTGCTAGGAACACAGTAAAACTCAGTAGGTTGCAGGGGGAGCGTTGCTCAAAACATCTTCAGAGATCGTAGAAATATTGTTTGTTTGGGGATCAAACACTTTTTTGAAAAAACCTCAGTTCTTTTGAGAACAGCGGAGCAGCTTAAAACATTACTGGGAAATAACCTGAATGGCAGCGGAAAGGGTGAAGGCCTTGTAAGGCTGCAAACGGGCATTGGGAATGTAGAGGCTGCAAGTCCATTTTGAGAGATTGATTTTTTTTTAAAAAAAAAAAAAGACAACGCTTTGAGGAAGCTTTATGATTTCTTAGGCTTACAGCGTGGGAATAAGATTATGCAAGTCTCCTATGCTTTGGCTGGTTAAGCATTTGGAATTTTATCCGAGTCTTGTTTAAAAGCCTTATCCTGAAAGCGTGTTTAAGGAAGTGTTTGTTTAGGAGCGCAGTTAACTTTTGCTTAATCTTGCCTTTCTCACTGCCTGATTAGGAGGGAGAGTAATTTCTTGATTCCGCATGCCTTAATGAGAACATTTCTTTTGATCTCCTCTGTTTGCTTTGTCCCTGTTACAGGTTCTCATAGTCTCTAGTGTTTCAGGTAAAATGATTTGAGATTTAAACTCAAATTAACTTCAGAGAAATCTCTGCGTATGACTGGCAGCGTGTTTTTAGATGTGACCGCTTAGGGTGATACTTGAAATGTGCGCTTCTAGCCAGACTTTTCACAATGCCCCTTTGAAAGTCTGGTCGCTTAAGCACCTTAAGTGCTTAAATCTGAAGCGAAGCACTCTCAGGAGTCTGGACGTGACTTTTTGGCTGCTGAAATGTGTGAGTTTTGCTAGCTTCCGTGCAAATAGCTAACGTGCAATGCTGTTGACAGCTTTTTGCAGAGAGAAGAAAGATGGAAAGTAATGCGGTTTTACTGGAATCCAAGTCCTCTCCTATCAACCTCCTGAACGAAATGCATCAGCTGCGTCTCCTGGGCCACCTCTGCGACGTGACTGTCAGCGTGGAGTACCAGGGCGTCAGGGCAGAGTTTGTTGCTCACAAGGCTGTGCTGGCGGCAACAAGCAAGTTTTTCAAGGAGGTCTTCCTTAACGAGAAAGGCATGGATGGCCCAAGGACCAACGTGTTCCTGAATGAGGTCCAGGTTGCCGATTTTGCTTCCTTTCTTGAGTTTGTCTATACTGCTAAGGTAGAAGTGGAAGAAGATAGAGTGCAGCGTATGCTGGAAATAGCCGAAAAGCTGAAGTGCTTGGACCTCTCGGAAACCTGCTTTCAGTTAAAGAAGCAGATGCTTGAATCGGTGCTGTTGGAGTTGCAGAACTTCTCTGAATCACAGAACTCTGAGGAGGAGCGCGCTACCCAGCCAAGCGTTTTGCTCGAGTCCAAAGCGGCTGCTGTGGCAGAAG
The DNA here is from genome assembly GCA_013398225.1 of Steatornis caripensis. Taxonomy (NCBI): domain Eukaryota; kingdom Metazoa; phylum Chordata; class Aves; order Caprimulgiformes; family Steatornithidae; genus Steatornis; species Steatornis caripensis. The sequence goes on along the minus strand of VZSC01010116.1, from coordinate 150,789 downwards.
CTGACCAGGCAGACTGTCCTCTGGATGCTCCGGATTCCCCAGCAGGCAGGCCCAGCAACGGAGTGTCTCCTGAGACGCCGGCTACCAAAGCAAAAGAGAAAATGGACAAAAAGAAGGAAATGGCGAAGCCCCCTTACGCCAAAATCAGAAGGGCAAGTGGGAGACTGGCTGGGAGGAAAGTATTTGTGGAAATCCCAAAGAAGAAATACACGAGGCGGCTGAGAGAGCAGCAGAAGAACGCAGAGGTTGCTGTCGAAGAAAACCAGTATCCTCAAGACCAGGATATGTGCGATACGGAGAGGGAGGAGGAGCAAGCAGAGAACAACATCAAACCCGAAAGCGAGGAGTGCGATGGCAACTTTGAATCGGAAGAAAACCTGAAAAAATCCGAAGAGGATAAAAAGAAACGAGGCAGTAACTTCAAGTGCAGCACATGCGAGAAGGAATTCCTGTATGAGAAAAGCTTTCTCAAGCACATAAAGCACAGCCACGGCATTGCGGCCGAAATCGTTTATCGGTGCGAAACCTGCAGCCAGACCTTTGCCAACCGGTGCAACCTAAAAAGCCATCAGCGCCATGTCCACAGCAGCGAGCGGCACTTCCCTTGTGAGCTCTGCGGTAAGAAGTTCAAGAGGAAGAAGGACGTCAAGAGGCACATTCTCCAGGTTCATGAGGGTGGTGGGGAGCGTCATCAGTGCCAACAGTGTGGAAAGGGGTTGAGCTCCAAAACTGCCTTGAGGCTCCATGAAAGGACGCATACAGGCGACAAGCCTTATGGGTGCACAGAGTGTGAGGCTAAATTTTCTCAGCCTTCTGCACTTAAAACACACATGAGGTATGAACAGACTTAACTGGCCTTGTTAGATTCTGGGGGGAGAAGCAGAATCCCCTGGAACACACCTTGAGCCTTCCAGTGAAGTGGGGGTGTAAAATGTGACTGACTGGAAAGTGTCCGTATTTCCTTTTTTCATAGCTTTCCCCACCCCACCCCCGCCCTGCTTTTCAGGTTAAGGGAGTTGCTGTAATTTTCTTTAAGCCAAAGTCGGGGTGCACGGGCCAACTGCTGCTGCTGAAGCGCCCAGTTAACTTTTCTCATGGGACTAGACCTATTAAGAGTCAATGGGACTCTTCACTGGGAAAAGCAACCCTCGTGCTGAATTCTTTGTAGGATTAGGGCTGTAATTATTTCAGCTAGTTTGATGCCCCTTTATAGTCAAGAGAATAACATTATGCAGTAAGTATAACAACGTTCTAAAAAGATTTGGTCACGTGTTAAATCTAAGCACGCCAGATTGGGGTGCTAAGCATGGAAAACAACTGATAACATGACTAGAAACAGGCTGACACGTCAGCGTCTGGGGCTGAGTGGGGCACCAAAGGCACCCACGCAGAGCGGGTGGAATCGGTTGTAGTGCTTCTATGGCAGCGAGACTCAAAGGTGGAGGCGCGAACGTGCGGCCTTGAAAGTTCATGGGAGAGACGTTTTTACCAAAGCAAGAATTCTAGCTGTTAACACTGGCGTTAGCCTGCTGTTATCAGTCTGCTAAAGCGGTCATCTGCAGCTGAAGTTTGGATTATAGCCAAGGGAGTAAGCGTGAAGGAATATCCCCGAGTACTACTCCTCAGCCCCAAAAAGAGAATGCAGTAGCGTCAGTGTATTCCTAGGTGGCATTTCCTGCAAGGCAGAAGGGTTCGTTAGCCACTGCTTTGTTTCCCTGCCCTTTTTGAAGTCTGGGTTTACTTCCAGTGGTAGAAAGCACACCCAGAAACAAACTTCTAGAGTGCTGCTAGGATGTTATTGCTGGTGCAGCTGTATGGCATCTCCCTCTCATCATGTGTCCTTTCCTAACCGCAGGTAACTTGCTTTGTGCTAAAAAATTTTTTAAGAGATTAGTTTTTAGCATAAGCGGAGTTTCTCCTCCAGCATGTACCATTATGACTCTTCAGTAAGCTTGCTGAATGCCGGAAGCTCGGTGCTGTCCTCGCTTGTGTGTCATGACAGTTTGTGATGAGAATTTCTCATCTTTTTATGTATGTTTTTACATCTACGCTCGTGCTGTTGGTGTAGTGCCGTGAAAACCGGCCTGCGCTGGCTGCGTTCCTGCAGCGCTGTTCCAGAGACTCCTGAAGCGTGCATGGGCTCAAAAATTAAGCTGGAGGAAACTGGAATGCCGGTACAGGCAACAATTCTGTAAACTGCCCTTCGTGTACACGTGGCCTTCCCCGGGAGATCACGCTGCAGGCTTGGGGTGGCAGCAGGAAAACTGACTGTATGCAAGTGGCGTCTTTGTGTTCCGCTGCTTGGGTGCCAGTTGTTCCAGAGTAGCCAGGGACTCTCTCCTTGCTGGCCCTGCAGGAGCAGCATGCCAGGGAACACACCGCTCGTGTTCTGTGCACAGTGTTTTATCGATATTGTCGGCGATATAAAGATACCTGCGTTGCTTCAGATCCCAGGATGGTTGCTTTTTTCTTTCAGCCTGTCTGGATACAAGTTTTGTAAGCTTTACTCAATGTTTACCTTTTAAAAATTTGGTTTTACCCTAAAGAAATTTCCGGATCTGGGCCTCGATCGTGCAGCACATGCATGACTGAGCAACAAAAGCAGCACTGCAGAAACCACAATGCGGAGTTTGGCCCAGTGGAAGGTATTTTAAAATCTTGTGCAGGCATCCAGTCGCTCTTCAGAGAGCAGCCACGAAGTAAAGACGGCTTGCGTTGTGCTGCGAGGGAAGGGGACGTACCTCGGTGCTTTAATGTTGCTTTCTCATTTCAGAATCCATACTGGTGAAAAACCTTTTGTCTGTGATGAATGTGGTGCCAGGTTCACTCAGAATCACATGCTTATATATCACAAACGATGTCACACAGGTAAGGCTTTCTTTTGCGAGGTGCTCCGTGCGGGAGGAGGCCTGCTCTGAAACCAGGAGATGTTATTTTCATTCAGAAAATGCGCTTTTTTTTTATAGTTTATGTGAAATAGATTTTTCTCACCCCTAGACGTAACTTTACTGGGAAAGGTTTCTATAGGTGGATGGGCAGACAGTGGAAAGAGTAAAAGGAGTTGATGAAAGGGAAAGGGAGTTCCCATCTGGCTGGGATCCGATGTCTGAAGCATGGACTGAGGCTGCTTTGGGTAGTCTTCGATATCCTCAGTTCTGTCAACAATAAAAAGTCTGGTTGAATTCTTAAGAGAAAAAACTATGTATAAGCCTGGAACAGTTAGCCCAGGGAACACAGAGCGGCTGTCTTGGCTTATCCCGATCTGCAAAGAGGTGTTTTGAAACGCGCACGTCCTTCTTCCCGGTATCCTTCATAGTACGAATTGGTGTTTTGAATTGACCCTTCGTACCGCCCGCGAGTTGTGCGTGGTACTTCTGCACCTCTGAATTGACCGGTCTTAAAACCTTCTGCCAGAAACTCGTAACTAAACGTGGATAGCAGCTAACATGAGACTACAATGAAATATAATTCCAAGGATACTTTTCAAGACGCGTGTGACTAAAATGGGCTGCTTACGGGTGGAGGCCTTTCATCAGAGGCGTGCGGCATTGTGTTTACAGTGAGAGTAAGCCAGCATACGCCAGAGATGGCGAGAAGACTGCCAGCTGCAGATCTCCCTGGGCTTTTCCTGCGCTGCATGGAGCTGTCAGCGTAGCGCTGGATAGGTGTGGTTAGCATCGCACTGGGAGGGGTTTGTGCAGATTCCTTGCAGGAAAGCTCTGTGCCCCATGCAGAGATCGCTGCTGTCACCGCTGGCCATGCGGATCCTTCTGTGAGGTCGGCGTGCGGTTCCTTCCTATCAAACAGCGTTTGTTTTTTGCGCGTGGTGTTTAATAGCGTTCTCAAACGCTCTGTTGGTTTAACTCTCCTCTTCACTCTTGCTGCAGGGGAAAGGCCTTTTATGTGTGAAACGTGCGGGAAGAGCTTTGCCTCCAAGGAGTACTTGAAACACCATAACAGAATCCACACGGGATCCAAGCCGTTCAAGTGTGAAGTTTGCTTCAGAACGTTTGCGCAGAGGAACTCGCTTTACCAGCACATAAAAGTTCACACAGGTAGGAGGTGCTCTTTTTATTTGAAACAAACCGCCCCGATTTAAAGACATAGGCCTCACGGTTGCGTAATTCAATCAGGGGCTTTCTCAGCTGGGATTTCCCAATATTTGAGTTCCTACCCCGCACGCATGCTTGGATTTCGATGCATTGTGTTCTTTCATCCGCTTCCCTTCTGCTGGTACTCCCGTGCTTCTTACCGAGTTGCAGCAACTCTCTGAAATGCTTCCAAGAGCTATGCGGAATGCTGTTAATAATGCCGCTGCACTGTTAACAGGAGGATTACTACTGACCAAAGGACTGTGTCCCTTTTAGCTCTGAGCAAAGCACTGCAGAGAGCCGTTCTCATTCTTGTCTGCAGAGATCTCCTTCGTGTCTGCTTGCCCGCCTTTCGTGTTTGCATTCTTTCCTGCCTGGATTTTCTCCTCAGTGTCTTATTCCCACCCGCTCCCCTGGTTTTTTTGAGTAGAAAGCAGTGACCGTAGGTACAGCAGCACTGACTTCCACGTGGTGCCGTCGGCGTCACCTGGGCTTTGTGTCAGTGTGGGAACACAAGAGAACAGTCACTTTCACTCTTTGCAGCCTTAGCATTTCCCTCCATTTTAGGCTCTCTTGTCCCTTTCGAGGGACAGCGCTCTCTGGTTTCTTCCCAGTGCCAGCTCTAAACGTCATCCCTCCTGTAGAACCTTAGACTCTTAGGTTTTCTTATCCGCTCTCTCACTCAGCAGGTTGCAAATACTCATGTTACTTTCATCACGCGATAAGCGCCACGCTTCCTTACCCAGCGCCACCCCATAGGAACCGTCCTTGCCAATATTCTCTTTTAACAGAATTCCTGTTTGGCTGCTGTGCCTTGCTCTTCCTTCCTGCATCTTTGTGCCTAGTGCGGCGTTACTGCAGGGGGAGCAGGGGACACCGGCATGGCAGTGCTGATGCTAACCTTTTTTCCTGTCCTGGAGCCTCATCCCTCTTTCTGTGACACCACTTGCGTCCATTAGAAAGGTTCCCGATATCCCTTTTCCTGCCTTAGCCACGGAAGGAGTAAACAGGAGAGTCTAACCCTCTGGTCGTCTCAAAAAGTGCTTAGTACATCGACTGCAGCAAGCCAGTTAGTGATGTATTTGGAGGTAACCTAGTGGTTATGAGCAGCTCTGGTGTTCATGCTCGCAGAGCGTACCTTGTAAATAGGGAAACTCGTATTCTGGCATGGGACTTGACCTGCTAATGGGAAATACATGTAAAAAATGTGCGGGCTTTGGTGCCTGCACAGATTTGTGCAGGCTCTGGGTCTAGCCCTTGCTGTATAAGTAGGTGCTTACTTCAGATGTGTCAAAATCCACCCAACTGTGTGACAATTTTGGAAATATCCTGTTTTTTTTCTGGAGGCGCTCGTGTGTGCCTGATCGTTTCACAAAGCACAAGGGTTACTTGAGGTTCCCCAGGGAGCGGCACTCGTAATACAGCGACGTTGCCACTCTAATGCTGTCCTCTGCTTTCAGGTGAGCGACCCTATTGCTGTGACCAGTGTGGCAAGCAGTTCACGCAGCTGAACGCGCTGCAGCGTCACCATCGAATACACACCGGGGAGAAGCCGTTCATGTGCAACGCCTGCGGGCGAACTTTCACGGACAAGTCCACCCTCCGACGGCACACTTCGGTAGGAGCCTGTCGTCCCCATACCTTGTGGCACTTCCGTGGCCACGTACTCACTTTGTCAGACCTGGAGGGGGCTTCCTGTCAGGTTTCTGTTGGGGTTAGCCCCATTGCCTTCTCCCTGACGTGGCATTACAATATTTGGATGGTTTGTGTTAAGACATGAGTCTGTAGTCAAGCCAAGTTAGTGCATTGTGGCAAAGCCCACGTGGGTCGTGCCTGAGGGCTGTTCGGTCACAGATTTGTTCCTCTGAGCGTGTTCGCCATGCAACTGGCAAGAGAAAGAATTCGCTTTGTGGGCCAGGCTCTCTGCCGGACCCCTTAGGTGCTGTGTGAACACAGGAAGCTCACCAGGGGCACGGATGAGTGCCTGGGTGTATACTGACCCAGGTTGGGATAGTTACGTGGGTTGGACATGGAGACCTTTTCTGCCAGCGTCAGGTATGAGCTGGATCCAAGCTTTTGCCTCCCGTGTTCAACCACATGCTCAACCTCTTGGTTTTCGGTTATTTTTTTTTCAGATACACGATAAAAACACACCGTGGAAGTCCTTCCTTGTCATTGTTGAAGGAGCATCTAAGAATGATGAAGGTCACAAAACAGAGCTTCCCGACGAAGAATATGACGTCTCACCTAAAATACCAGAGAAGCTGCTGTCTTTTTCTGAAAACGGCCACTATCAGAACCTGACTGCCGTCGCAGGGAGCGTGCCTGCGCTGCATGACAACGGTTCTGCCCCCGGAACAGACTGTAAGTCGGACGGGACGCCGGGACCCCAGGAAGCCCTTATAGCTACCACTTTAAGTGAGCTGACTGTGCTACACACGCAGACGGACTCTGTTCAGCCGCAGCTTCATGCTCTGGTGAACATGGAATAACATGGTATTTACAAATCCAGTTGAAACTGCGCCCTTTGTATAGTCCTTTGACTTTGCCGATAACCTGCTGAGGGGACTGGGGGAAGCTGTAACAAGGAAGCAGGACTAGACATGGAAGACATGCGCTGGATTTCCAGAATTTCCTCCAGGAAGGAAGGGTAGGGCAGGGTAACACCACACCGGGGTGGTGCTAGAGGAGGCCAAAGTCCCAGTAAGTTTATTCCCTGTGAATAAAAGGGTGTAGTTCAGCTCGTTCGCTCTAGCTGGCCTGCAGTGAAAGTAAGTACCTGCATTCAGATAGGTTATAAGAAGGGGGGAGTTTGATTTCCAGTTGCTTTGATGACACACGTACAATCAAGAGAAACGGCGTTGTGTTTCTCAGCCTAGTAGCTTAGTGAAATTAATTGTGTTTTCCCTCGTGGAAATTCATGCATAAAAGAAGTTTTACTGAATTGCTTTTCAGGAAAAGTTGGTTTATCTCTGCTTTTGCCAAAGATCCAAGCAGTGAGCCAGCTCGTTCCTTAGGAACATGAGTGGGAACAAGCTTTGGAAAGAGCCAGAGCTTCATTCCAGGAGTTTCAGTTCTCTAGTTGCAGAGTGGGCAGGTGGGAGCCAAGCACTGTGTCTGTGCAGGTGGCGGCATTACCTTCGCATCCCAGTGAAAGCTGGTGCGGTTTGACGTGTGCATTCAGTCAGACAGTCTTCGTCTTCCAGCCACTGCAGCTTACGTGCAACTTGGCGCTTCAGAGACCAAAAGTCTCCGAGAAGTAGTACCTCAGCGCTGCTGGACAAGCTAGTGTGCCAAGACAGCTTACTGGCGTTTCCCTAACTCGTACCGGTAGGTCAGCAGTGCTCTTTTCTCTGCCGTAACTCAAAACATGGCTGCCGCTCTGAACTACAGCCCTGCTTTCAAATTTAATAACACGGGTGGGAAAAGTTAATCGCTGTTTTGCTGTCGAGTTGCTACAGCTAAAGCCACCAGCGTGAGAGGCTCTGGGGGTAAACTCAGTTACAGACAGGGGACGGTCAGGGTTCCTATGACTGATGGCATAAAAAGATGCAGATCGCTGAAAAATGTACTGGACTGTTTGACGGATTTAGGCCTTTATTTCCAATGCTGGACTCTGAAGGGCAGTTTTAGGCTGGCGTCTGTTGAACTCTCCCCTGCAAGAGGTGTTAAGAGGCAGGCCTTAAAAATGTACGTGATGAATAAACTTTTGAGTTGCAAGGCTTTTCCTGATCAGCATCTGCTGCTAAATTTTAGTAGAATAACCCTGGCAATGCGTCTTTGTTTCCTTGTTTTAAATAAGGAAATGTGACAAAGCGAGCAGAGGGACCAAGGGTCCCAAGTGTGGTGTTCTTCTCCTGTTCCCCTGGGAGCACGGCCCCTTGTTCTCCCCAGTCACGGCCAGTAGCCGGGAAAGCTGTTGCACAGGGAAACACGAGGGAGCGTCTGTCCAGGGTAAGCGTTTTCTGTGTTTCCTTTGCCAACACCAAAGCTGGGCTGGAACCAGAAAGTTCCTTTGGTTGATCCCACATTAACCTCCCTGGAGGATTTGGGGTATTTTCCCTGGAAGAGTTGGCGCTGACAAAGAAGCACCCGACTGGGATGACTCTTGTTCCTGGGAGCAGCTGTGGATCAACAGCCAGGACGGTTAATGCTTCCAACTGGGGAACCAGGTTGCCAGCACCACCCTGTGAAAACCCGGGGCTTCTCTAATCCAGTTTCCTGGTTTGCTTTTCTGTTTCTTTTTAATTAATATTAATATGTAGTATTTCCGCAGAGGCTTTCTCAGCCGAAGTTGTGGGAGATGCTTTCTGAAAGATTGCGTTAGCGTAAAGGTAAGCACAACCAAGCCTTGCTAGGGCCCGTTCTAAGGCTTAGGGGTTGGCAAAGCAATAAAGATAATACCCAAACTGTGGCACAGAGCTATTTTTGAACCTTAAAGGGAGGTCCGATGTGTTACCATGGAATCATAACTTAATCTGTAGAAAGGGAATTTTTTTAAAAGAGAACATTTCCAAGAGGTTATATTTGAAATATTTATTCAAGTGCGGTGTTCCCGTTGATGCTCGGTATTCCCTGTGACCAGTATAAAGAGGCTGTAGATATATTTAAAGCCTGAGCATTAATTAGTATCTGTAGCCAGGGAACCTTTTGTACTCCATGAATGTATGGAAGTGTGAGTTACTTGTATGAACTGTTCTTATTAAAATACTGAAATCTCACGCCTGACCCTTCCCGTGCCTCGATGACCGCATCCAATGTTTCTGATGCCTGAAGGGAAGCGCTGCGCGCAGCAGATTTTATCATCGCGCCCCCCTAGCTTTGGCCTGCTGCGTTTTCCAGGAAAGAACATTTATCACCACTTGCATTCGTGATTTTCACTTTATTAATGTACAGATTCACACAAAACATTATATTCTTGCTAAGGCCATTTCATTAATAAGTTTTCATAGTACAGAGTTGTGTACCGGGGGAGGGGGGGGAAGATACAGCAGCGTGGCAGACTGTCATTTTAAAACTGTCACAATTTACCACTGACACACTGGAGGACATGCTGTAGCCTACTTCTACAGAACTAACACCTGGTATTTTAACGATGATTACTCCAGAGCACAGTAACAGACCACACAACCCCACGGGTACGGTCTTCTGGTTCACCAGCTCCATACACATCTTTATCGTGACTGTGCCTAATACTGACAACCGGAAAAGCGAACGAAAAAAGGCCTAAATCCCTTGCCTCGGTTCCCTGTGATGCTAGGGAGAGTAAACCTCGCCGAGACTCCAAAGGTGCTGGATACAAGTGAAGACAAAATCCCATCAACGCCGATGGGTCTTTGCTCGCTAAGGAAACAGCTAAATTAAACAAAAACGGTTCCAACCCCATCATCCTTCCAGCGGCAGCTACGTCTGTGGGCCCTCGTCTCTGACAGGAGAGCAGTGCTGCAGCTAATCCAGCCTGAGCTATCGGTAAGATTACCCCTCTACCACGCGAGAGGCACAAGCACGCAAAGGGCTCCGGTACAGGAATGAGATACCCTCCAAGAACATCAGTCGGTCCTCATCTCTGATGAGCTGAGGTGTCCTAGCGTCTCGGTTGGGCACAGGCCAGGAGCACGCGCTAAACAGGATTTGAAGTATTTCTTTGCCAAGTTTGTGGGAAGGACAGACGGAACACGTGGTGGTCTAAGTTAAAGCAGTGGTTTTGTCACGGACAGAGGTTGACGGGGAGCATTAGTCTTAACACAGCTGAGGAGTGAAGAAACTGAAGTTGCTTGGAAGAAGGAGCACTCACCTCGCCTGTTCTGCACAGCCCGTGGCTCTTTTCTGTCAAGCTAGGATGCACAGAACAGTCTACAGCCAATAAGCAACCCGTGAGAATCAGTCAGGAAAACAACAACAACAACAACAACAAAATAATTTGGCAGGTACCGGGAGTGTGTTTTGGTTCTCTTTTTTCACCAGCCAGTGGTAAAGTACTGCTTTAATAGAACTAAACCCCTTTAGACAATAAGCCAAACTGTGTCTCAAATATCTAGATTAAAACCAAACTGAAGAGATACGCGAAAGGCAGCATTCTGGCTGCCAGAATGTGAGCAGAGACAATCGCTTCAGCAAGAGAACCAAGCGGCAGTGCCCAACACAGGCTACTGCAGTATTCCTGCTCCGGCCACGGAAGAGCGCCTGCCTTGGCGGTTGTACCAAGCACAGCCATCAATTCATTGGGTTTTCAGTCTTCACGCGTCAGTTGTGCTGCTGAAAATCACAGAGGAATACCAAGTGCCAACTCCTGCTGACAAGTTGCACGGGCTCCCGAGTCCTCCTTGACACACGCGCGTGGAAAAGCCCTTGGCGCAGACATGGTAAAACACGTTTCTAAAATTACTGCAGGAATTTCTAAACGCGTCTATGCCTTTTCAAAGCGAGCGCGATTCATCTGCCACCCAGACAACTCAAACAAGGTTTCTGTGTAACACCGAGTCTCAAGTCAGCGCCCTCGCACGTCACGAGGAGGCGGCAGCTTCGCCAACAGCACAGAGGTTGGAAAGCAACAGGCACGGCCCCGTGGCAGAGACAGCAGCAGGATCCCGTGTAAATGAAAATTTAGAAAAATAGGTTATTACTCAGGACAAGGAGGGATGGGATGGACCACAAAATAAAGTGGAAAAATAGATCAAAAAAATATAGAAGAATCTTAACTTTTTGTATTTAGAGCTGAACTACAAAATACACCGTTAACTAGGTCTCTACTCGGGCTGGCACCGATCAGAGCAGTCCTTTCGCCAAGCACGTAACGCTTTCAGCACTAGCTCACTAGGTGTTCCGTATTTATACGGGCACACATGTATCTGTATAGGGTGTATACGCACATGCACGCTGCATATTTAAAGAGTCGCAAAGCCTTTCACTAGCACCATTAAAAAAAGCTCCATCATTAAAAAACAAAAACCAAACCGAAGTCAAAGCGTAGCTGACAGAGGTCCGTTTTGAAACAGAGAACAGTAACGATACAGCAACAGATCGGAAGCAATTATTTGTACTGTACTGGCGCGGACAAAGTATTTCCATGCTGGAATCAACAGTACTAAGCCTTAAGACAGAACGGCAGGGAAAAACAGCGCAGCCTTTGGGTTCACAGCGAACAGAACCACGAACGGATTTCTGCCATAAGCGCTGCCTTTCACCTCCGGAAGATCTGCCCGTGCTACCCGGAGCATCGCTTCCCATCTACCCGTGTTGTCACGACAAAGAGCAGGATACTAAAGAAACACACAGGTCATCGGATTCGTAAGCAACAAAATAAAAGCTAGATATTTTATCACGTATCCCGGAGTGGTCCTCGGCTGTAACACAAGCCAGGTTACTTGGGCTGCATGCCACAAATACCACGCACGATTCACTTCAGGTCCCCGTCCCCTTCTCCTTGGATTGACTTTTTGATGCGAAGCAACATGGTTGTAAGCCACTGGTCCAACCGCGATATCGAATCAAATTCTTTAACCTGTTAGAGAAAAAAAAAAAAAGTTGTAATTAAGGTATTAGAAAGCAAACGAGACTGCAGCTCAAAGTATCTTCTTTTAAAACTACTCTTCCCAGAGAAAAAAAATAAAATTAAATTTAAAAAAAAAATAAATCTTATCTATCTATCCAAAACCACACAGAGCACTTTAAGCCACTGTCAAATACCAAAGGGAGCTGGAGCAAAACCAGGCAGGATCTTGACTTAACTCTCACTGATAAACCCGTAATTCTCAACTCTGAAGTTTGGGACTTGCTAGGGCGCTGGCCGGACGCAGCGCAGCTCTGCTGACGCCCGCCTCTCCCGTTGTTCCGTGGCCGCATGGTTAAGCGGAGAAGCACCCGGTGTTTTGCCCCGCTGGAGTCGGTCGCGGCACTCGGAGCTCAGGCAACCGGTTACCCAACACTTAACAGCACACTGCCCCCCACCAAAAAAAAGATATAAAAGGCACAACCCGCCACCCATGAGAGCGAATTTGTGACTACTTACTGCCTCGGTGTACGCCTCAGAGTTTTGCTCCTCGTGGGCTTCCAGCAGTTTCTAGAAAAAGCACCGTTAAATATTAGAAAATACTCAATTAGGGCACGTTCCCGCAGGGCCAGTGCGCGGGCACCTCGTCCCCAGGGGAGGGGGGGACCCCTGCGCCCCCACTGTGTGGCACCCCGATGTCCAGCAGCGGCATTCAAACCACCTGCCACGAGCACAAAATCATTCGGGGATTTTTTTGTTTTTTAAGTTAACTAGAATAATTGTCTTTTGCTGCCCAGAATCATCATCTTTCTGCCGCAGCTACTCCCATGAGTCCGGTACAAACCCAACGCAAAGCGAGTCTGATGGCCTCTCAAACGTTTGAACAGATGACCAAAGCTCCAGCAAGGTGAAACAGCACAAAGTGAAGGGCAGTACGTGTTTTCATTTTATTTCAATACCGGCTTTACTCACTTTCAATAGCTTGCACTCCCGTGAATCTGTGAAAGCTGGGAACATTTCTTCGTATTTCTCAAGCGCAAGCTGAAAAAGAAAAAAAAAACCCCGCTCACTTCATTCCAAACTGCTTTTAGTTCAGTTTTTGCCTTCCAGTCCTAGAACCGCACGGAGAGCTTGGGAAAGCATTCACAGTAAATCCAGCTGGATGCTACGGCTCAAGCTTCGGTCCGTGTGGCAGCCGCGCAAATCCCTGTGCACGCAAGGACGCGTCTCCGCTGGCAAAGGCGGACTCAGAGGGACGCGGGAAGTTTGAGCCCACTGACCTTCGCATTCAGCTCATCCACGATGAAGTGGCACAGAGCGGCTTTGAAGAAATACTCTTTAGCGCTGTACTTGAGCAAAGGATTATCCATCGTGTTTGTTCCGACCTAGGGGTGAGAAGGATCTTGTTAGAGTTGGGAAAGAAAAGCACGTCGTTAAGAGCTGAATTAAAAATGGGACAGCTGATTAAAATTACACACGGCACCACGTGGCTGTGCGAATACAGACCGGGGAGAAAATGCCCAGCGTCTGTACAAAAAGCTATCGGGAGGCCAGGTGGGTTTTTAACTAAATCCCACGTGAAGTCAGAGACTCACAGGCAGCTGCGAAAGCGCAGCGCCCACGCCGGCCCGTGCTCCCGGGGAGCCGCTGCACCGGTTCAGCACCGTACCCCAACAGCTCCCGTCTGACACAGCAAGGGGAAAGCAAGCCAACTCGGTGAAAACCTGCTCCGATACTGACCCTCCAGAAGCACAAAAGCAGCACTGCAAGTATTCCCAGGTAACTACCTGGCACGAAGGCAGAGCAAACAAGTTTCGAAGTTTGGGGAGAAATTTTCTGCCACACGTATTTGTAAATATGATCAAAGGCATAATTAATTATAGATTTCCTTCCCCCAGCCTTTCTCTAGAAACTATAGAATTCAGGGGAAAAAATGCCTCTGGTAAGCTAAAGCAACTCCTAAAAGCGGAGGAGCAGACCATGTCTCGTGAAGGCACAGTCAGCCCCGAAATAAGGAAGATGAGGAGCTCCCAGGCCACAGCAGTTTTGAGAGGCCGACACGCTGACGCTGCTTTTCATTTTCAAGACATTTTGGCCCCATTGGACGAGGGGCGCCATCCTCACCTGCTCATAGATCTCTATCGCCTTCTGGTACTGCTCCAGCTGCGCGGCGTAGGCAGCCACCTTCAGCAGACACTTGTTGGCTGAGCTACAATCGACAGCGTTAAAGTAAGTAATTGTGTCCCGGGGAAAAACAAATCCATGCCCTGGTACCTCCAAGCACTACGTGTACGACTTCACATATATAAAAGCAGGACCCAAAGGCCACAAAACGGGAATTTTCTTTTTAACCGTCAAAATTACAACAAATGGAAAGGCACGAAGACCTTCAGCTCAGCACGGACCTGGCGTCGTGACGCCGTTCAACCCCCCCGCATTTTCTCGGTGCCCCAGACCAGTCAAGGATGGTGGATGAGAACTTTAAACAGAAATCTAAGCAGGACCCACGCACCTCACCAAAGGGCGTTTTAGAAGAGGCTGGCAGGCGCGCGGGCCACCTAGGACAAACCCCCGTCTCCAAGACCACTTGCCTGTTTGACTCCTCTCCTTTGTAATAGTCCGCAGCCTGCTCGTAGTGCGCGATCGCCTGCGAACAGAAACATCGCGCTTGAATGCCGCTTCTGAAGCGCCACTTTTAGTCAGACCAGCGTACAGCGACCACGTTCACAAAAGCTTCTCCGCTCCGTGCGCAAAGGGAGCGGTGGCACGCCACACCACGCCACGGGGTGCCTGGGCGAGCGAGGTGCTGCCGCGCATCCCCCACGCACTCAAAACACGAGGCTGCCCTTGGAAATTTGACCGTGAGCTTGTTACCAGTGCCAAACTCCAGCGGCGGGCCGAACACAGGTGACACCACCCTTGAGGCAGTGACCACAAATGCTCATGATTGCAGCGCGACAAGGCTTCTGCCGGGTCGGCCACGACAGAGTAAATCGCTTAACAGGACAGCCCTGACGTGGGGCTGCACACGGAGAGGTGACACTGAAGTCATTCACAGACGTGGGGGGGATCCAGTGACGTGGAGTCGAGGAAGGAAACAGCTGCCTAGAAAATATCATCTAGGAACCGTACGTTTTTGTTCCGCAAACTTCAAGCAGAAGATTTGCAGCTGCTTGAGCAGCTGCAGGATTCCTGCTCGGGGCCCTCGGTTACGGGGATGAGAGAGGATGGGTGCCAGTGCTGAACGGTGAACTAGAAATAACAGCGGCTTCCTTTGGGTGCGGCAGAAAGCACCTACAAAGCTGCCCCGCAGCCCTCCCAAAGCACTTTCCAGGTGCAAAACACCGCTCCAGTCGCGAAGGTTTCTCACCCGGGCGTTTCTGCCAGCCCCACCGCGCTGTTGCTCAGCAGAGGGGCACGCGGAGGATTCAGGATAGCCCCGCGGGAGACCCGCGCTGAGAAAATCATCGCTCACCGTGCTAGCACTCCCTTCAAGTTACGGGTGACTCACAGCTACGGAAAGGGGCCTGGTGCCAGATAGCAGACGGGTGTTACCGGCCGTGCCGCCGAGCTCGGCACTGCCCTGGCCGGGGAGGGCAACGCAGCACCCGCAGAGCAGCACCGCGCATCCTTACCTTTTCGATGTCTACCAGCTCCGCCTCGTAGATCTCCGCAATGGTGATGTGGTGCTTGGCCGCGATAGTGAATCGCCCCTAGAGACGGCAGAGGCCGCGCGTGAGGTGGGGGCTCCCCCTCCACCCAGCACACACAGCATTTACCGAGCTGCATCTCTTACAAGCGCACTGGTCCACAAGCTGCCAGCGCAGCTTCTTACCATGTCCGTGTAGATATCGATAGCTGCATTTAAGCAGTTGATGGCCTCTGCAGCATGAGTGTTCAGGAAAAACAACAGAGTCAGCCAGCACATCACACTTCCCAGCCCAAGACCTCCCCCCTCCAAAAACCAGGCCTCGCTAACACCACTCTTCACCAGACCACGCACTGGCCTCATAAACAAATACCTGCTCACACATTTACATGTATCTGGAACAACAGACATACCATTTTCAACCCCTACGGATGTTAACGGCCCCCCAGCATTTTCGTATCTGCAGAGCTAACCCCAATTCATCCAGCCCCGACACCGCCATCCCGCTGACAGCCGGACGGTACGCCCGGGCAAAAATTGTGACGCTCAAAGGTGACGGTCAAAAATCCGGATGGACAAAACACAAACGACTTGTACCCCACGTCTGCGAGGCTGCATCCTCAAACAGAGCAAAATTCAAAATACCAGCTGTTTGCTAGGGAATTGGGGTGTTTTATGAAACAGGGGTGTCGGCCCTCAGTTAGTTCCTTCAGCCCCCTGGCACGGGAGAACATGGGTAAGACTGCTAGGTGGGTGGGCTGGTTGGTTTCCAAACCCTCGGCCAGGATAAGGGGAACGAGAGATCTTCCAGAAAAGCACAGCCCCCCTCTTTACAACCACGTTGACAGAATCCAGACCCTTTATCCTCACCCCATCAAAGGTCAGTCCCGTTTTCCTCCCTCCTCTCTCCCAGGGAAACCCCCGGGAACAGGGCAGGGATCCCACTGCGATCCACACCGGAGACCTGCCTCGAGCGTTCCTTAAGAAGCGAGGATGTCTCCAAAGCCGAGCTAAACCCGGAAGGAAGCTACCAGGGGACAGCGCTTCACAACCAACGCACCACAGCCTGAGCTGAGGTGCCAGAGACCGCCTAGAGACAACAACCCAACACGTGCCGACCCGCACGGCACACCGACACGATGCCGACTAGCTCGCATCGCCTGAAAGCCTATTTTGGAGAAGGACAGGAGGCATTACGGCTTCCGAGCAGCATGCAGCGAGGCTCCGCAGCCCACCGAAAGCCTCAGCGCGCCGCCTCCTCCACCGCTAAGCGGCTTTGCGAGAAACAACCCCGGGTTCCNGACTAGCTCGCATCGCCTGAAAGCCTATTTTGGAGAAGGACAGGAGGCATTACGGCTTCCGAGCAGCATGCAGCGAGGCTCTGCAGCCCACCGAAAGCCTCAGCACGCCGCCTCCTCCACCGCTAAGTGGCTTTGCGAGAAACAACCCCGGGTTCCGCTCCGCTTACCTTGCGGGTCTGCTTTTTTGTAGGCGTTCCCGGCGTCCACGAAGCTGGTGGCCGAGTCGTGTTTGCTCTGCAGCTGCATGTGCAGCTTGGCCGCCTGACAAAACGCGTTTCCCGCGGCTGCAAGAGAAGCGCAACACCGATGCCGTGTACCCCTCCAACCTGGCTACGAGTGGCACTGCCGCGCAACGGCAAAGCACGCGACGCTTCCTGGGACCCCCGACGCTTCCTGGGACCCCCGGAGGTTTAGAGATGCATCAGCCCCAAAATGTTTGTGCCCGGGTGCTGCGCCCATCCCCATGGGGCGTGGTGGGGGCAGCCCACCCACACACTCATGACAGTGCTACTGCTGCACCCTGTGCCTACCGCATCGGCAAAGGGGATGCCCTGGATCCCGAAACCCGTCGGATTTGACGTTCCACCCCGAGGTATTCCCTTGCTGAAGGGCAAACCCAGTGCAGCGCCCCTCTAGCAGCTTCCCTGCATGCCTGCGAGCTTTCATTTTAAAACCGTCAGCCGCACCCCGNTGCTCCGCTTACCTTGCGGGTCTGCTTTTTTGTAGGCGTTCCCGGCGTCCACGAAGCTGGTGGCCGAGTCGTGTTTGCTCTGCAGCTGCATGTGCAGCTTGGCCGCCTGACAAAACGCGTTTCCCGCGGCTGCAAGAGAAGCGCAACACCGATGCCGTGTACCCCTCCAACCTGGCTACGAGTGGCACTGCCGCGCAACGGCAAAGCACGCGACGCTTCCTGGGACCCCCGACGCTTCCTGGGACCCCCGGAAGTTTAGAGATGCATCAGCCCCAAAATGTTTGTGCCCGGGTGCTGCGCCCATCCCCATGGGGCGTGGTGGGGGCAGCCCACCCACACACTCATGACAGTGCTACTGCTGCACCCTGTGCCTACCGCATCGGCAAAGGGGATGCCCTGGATCCCAAAACCCGTCGGATTTGACGTTCCACCCCGAGGTATTCCCTTGCTGAAGGGCAAACCCAGCGCAGCGCCCCTCTAGCAGCTTCCCTGCATGCCTGTGAGCTTTCATTTTAAAACCGTCAGCCGCACCCCAGCTAATTTAACCCACCCCCCTAATATTTAAACCATCACAGGGCCGGGCAGAATTGCATCACCACAGGGACCACCCCCACGGCAACAGCCTGGGGTGTAAAGCGCCGCTGCGGTGATTCCTAGGGCAGATGCTTGGGCGCTCACAGGTCACCCCGGTGTCAGCCACCCCCTTCGCAGCCCCCCCGCCGAGGCGGGGGCCGTACTCACCGCTCCAGTTTTTGGCGATCTTGAACATGTTGGCAGCCCTGGTGTACATTTCGCAGGCTTCCTCCACCCTGGTGTTGCCCCTGAAACGCAGCGAGAGAGCCCTTGACGCCGTGCCGGAACAAAACGCCACCCCAAAAACGGGGGCCGAGAGCCGCTCGCCCAGGCGGAGCACCCTGATTTTAAACCACCGCATCGTTTCAGGAACATCCAGCAAACCAAAAACCGAAGAGATGCGAGGCAACTCGCTGCGGAAGAGCAACGCGGCACGACCCGAACCGATGGGGTTTGGTCGCGTAACTCAGCTCCCCGACCTGCGCGAGTTAACGAGCCATTCCTCTTGAGAGAGAAGTTAAGATGTTTTCGTTAATTAAGCGCAGATTTCTTCTTGGATTTGCTCCCGTGAGCTCAGTACCACCCAGTCCTGCTGACCCCAGGAAGGACAGGACCGCAGGAGGTGAAAACATTGATTATCGCCATCGATTTTCCCTTCCTCCTCCTGGCACACGACCCCACGTTTCACTTCCAAGCACAGGCGGGCTTTTTTGGACCGCTCTTCCTTGCTCCCGGAAGGCGCCTTCCGCGCGAACTAGAGCCAAAGGAGGCGGCACGAGGGCACGCTACACCCCGCGAGGCATCCAAAACGGGGCGGTTTTCAGCCGCTGAGTTGCAAAAAACTAAAAATAAAAGCCCTCGCTCAAGGTAACGGAGCTGTTCAGGAAAAAGCCCGGCTGTCAGTAACGCTTTTGGCCAGGCGCTCAGCAGCCTGGGCACCCGCTGTCGCCGGGAGGATGCCGAGAGCAGAGTCACCCGCCACCTTTTCTTCCATTTCAAAAGCAGTTTTTCTTGCATCTATTTTTAGCCCAAGGAAACGAGAAATTTGCCTCTCGAAATCTCTGCCGGTTTATGCCAAGGATTTTCGGCAATTTGCCACCCGGATTATGCCCCTGGAGCTCGCCCTGCCCGATTTAATTATAAAACTTCTGCTTTTAGGGCTGTGGGCACTAGATTTTTCCTGGCCGTCGTTTCGAAACATCGAGGCCTCTGTGGGAGGATCGCTCCATAAATGCTCTTTTCTTAAAAATCATTTTTAAGAAAGAGCCATAAAGAAGAAAGCCCGAGGCGGCCCAAACTGCTGTTTTTTCAGGCCCCTTCCGCGCCCAGCCCTCGCACCCCCAGGAACGTCTACTTTTGCACGACAAGGCCCCATAAAAAGGAAGCTCTGCCATTTTCCGGGGCTGTCACTGCCCCGCCGGCAGTCCCGTCCCTCCGGAGGGTCTCCGTGCCATGAGCCAAGGGCTCAGTGCCATGAGGGGACCGCGGCTCTGCAGGGCAGAAAATCATCTGTAAAACGCCGAGCCTGGTCCAAGCCCTCCTGCGGAGCTGCGGAAGGCCTCAAGGATGGGGGGCTTCCAGCCTCGCGCCGGCATCGCCCGCAGCAGCGTGAGCGGAACCCGGGGCGCCGCTGCCCAGCGGGGCGAGGATGCTCCCCGGGATAAGGGAAGAGGCCAGGGCGAGCGCCGGTGACGCCGCGGCCGCGAGAGGATTAGCAGCGGCCAGTCCCCACTGGAATAAAGCCGGGATAAGCGAGCGTGGCCACCACGGAGCTGGCCCTGGGGACAACCCCCCCCCACCCCGGCGCCCTCCCCGTGAGATGAACACGGCGGGGGCGCAGGCGGGTGCCCCGAGCTGCAGAGGCCGAGCGCGCTCGTCA
>VZSC01010116.1:88808-130783 GCA_013398225.1 Steatornis caripensis | reverse complement strand
CCCCCCCCCCCCCCACCTCCCAGAACGCCAGAAGCCGTCCCTAAACGTGGAACCGGCCCCAAGGCGTACGCAGCCCGTTGGGAAACGCGCGGCCGCGGCAGCGCCCCCCGCTGACGGCCACGCCTGAGGCAGCGCGGCCCCGCCGCCCGCCGAGGCGCTTCCCGCGCTGAGCTGCGCGTAGAGGCTGCCGCGGAGGGGCACGAGGGGGCTCGCCCCGCCCCACAGCTCCTTTACTTCAGTGGTTTTGCAGCCCTGGCTGTGCGTGTCTGCACCTCAGCCCCCGAGGAGGAGGACAGGCAGAAAACGTGCCCGTTTCCCGTGTGTCCCCCCCCCCACGCACACAGAGCCCCCAGGACGGCGGGGGGGGGGGGCTGGAAGGGCCGGGACTAAGGCACGCGGCCAGCTGGCCCCGGGATTAGGGGGATTAGCGGCCCGCGGACTACGGCTCCCGGCGTGCGCCGCAGCCGGGCACCCCACGATGTCATCACTGAACCGCGACCGCCCGCTGTCTCCCCCCACCCCGTGGCCCTCCGGCAANCACAGAGCCCCCAGGAGGGGGGGGGGGGGGGGCTGGAAGGGCCGGGACTAAGGCACGCGGCCAGCTGGCCCCGGGATTAGGGGGATTAGCGGCCCGCGGACTACGGCTCCCGGCGTGCGCCGCAGCCGGGCACCCCACGATGTCATCACTGAACCGCGACCGCCCGCTGTCTCCCCCCACCCCGTGGCCCTCCGGCAATCCCGGGGGGGCAGCCCCCAGGCCCCCAGAAACATCCCAGGCCTCAAAAGAGCGGGGGGGGCCACCAGCCCCCCCACACCCCCCGAGCCCCTCTGCCCACACATGCCGGCAGCGAGCGCTTGCCTAGCACCTTCGCCTTCCATGCTGTCCCCAACAAGGTTATGGTAATCACGGTGTAATTAATCCCCCCCGCAGCCCCCCCTCCGGGTTCCTCTCCCTGCCAGGGAGCTGCTTGCGTGTGCACAGGCCCAGGGTGGCGTGGGCACCCCCATGTCCCCCCCCCACCGCCGTCTCCGGTGACGGCTGCGTGCTAGGACGTAACATCACCGCCACCATCACCGCCATGGGGTCTGGCTGTGCGGAACAGCCCGCGACGCCCTCCCCGGCACTCGGGTAAGAAAATACCCAGGCTCACGCAAGGGCGGGGGCCACGGGGTGGGTCTGGGGCACCCCCGAGACGCGGCCGTGCCAAGGCCGGACTGCGGAGCCAGGCGTTCGCCCCGGGAAAGCCGAGGCAAAAGCAGGCTGCTGATGTGGTTTCAGGGCTGGCAGAAACGAAACCCAGCAGCATTCCCAAAGCCAGAAGCTGCCATCGAAATCCAAGGTCGCTAGCACGACTGGTAACGGTTACCCACTGCAAGGGATCCCAACTAACCCGGGGTTTTGTCCCCCTTTTCCAGGCAGGACACGATGGAGCCTTTTTATCTCTACGACCTCGGGGTCCTAACAGAAACCAAAGCTATCCAAAGGATCCTCTACCCCATGGCCGCGCAGCTCTGCCATCTCACCCTCGCCCTGGAATGGGACGAGGGGATTTGTCAGGGCTTCCCCGATCTAGGGGAGAGCGCAGAGGAATTGGCCAAAGCCACAGAAGAACTCGCTTCTGTCGCAAGAAGGTGAGTCTGCCGGGTGTCTCCCGGGCGGAACTGGGGGCTGGGAAGGACGAAGGGATGGCAAAGAGACTGGCAGGGAGCCTGCGTCTCCTGCCTGCAGCCCCCTGGAGAGGTGGGAACGTGAGGGGGAAGGGACGGGGAACGTGAAGGGGGGGGACAGGATTAGGAAGGGAAAAGGAGAGATGGGACAAAGCAGGGATAAGTGCTCAGAAGGGACACGGCAAAGCAAGCGAAACCTCAACAAGTGGCGTTTAAGCTGAAACACAGCTTAAAGTAACAGGCAACGCACCGAACGCTTCCGCGAATTCACCGAGCGCTTCAGTCAAACTGGAGCCCAAACCCACAGATGAGGCCCCGGCCGCTGGGTTATTCTGCTGCTACAGCTCACGCCAGGCAGGCAGCAGAAACCCTGTCTTACAGGGAGTCGCAGCCACTGCAAAAGGTTCTGAAACAGTTTGCAAACACAGCTAAAATCAATTCATGCCCAGCTAAGTGTCATGCTGAAGCCCGGGACTGGCGTATGCTGCCTGCGGAGGCTGGTACTCACAGGACGGCGAAGAGCTGAGCCCGGCGGCTTCTGTCCCAGGTTGGCCGAGGAGTCCAGCGACGAGGTGTTCGAGGAGGAGACGCGTCCTGCAGCCGAGTCCCTCATCCTGGCGGGGAGGCGCGTGCTGCTGGCAGCCCGTGAGCTCCAGGTACAGCCGGACAACCCTAGCCACAGGGAGGAGCTGGCCGTGTCGGCAAAGAGGGTCTTAACAGAGACGGTGAAGGTAACGGCAGAGGCGTCGAGCAGGGGAGGAGGTCAGGCTGGGACGCAGCGGTGGGTAAGGGTGCAGATGTAGGAGGGACAAGAGCTACCCTCCAGCGGGACAGGGGCTGGGGCTTGGGGGAAGCTCTAGCTGGAGCTACAGTTTCTTCACCGTGTGCTCGCCAGAGCGGGTCTGCTGGGCGGAACGCACCTCTTCTGTTCCTTACGTGGCTCCGGTGTCATCTCCGCTGCACGAGGGGAGAAAGAGCGGCCAGGGATGCTTGAGCCTTAGCCACTCTGACCAGCTTTTCTGCTACTTTTTTTCTTGTCAGATCCTTCAGATCGAAGAGGCTGCTGGGACAAGGAGGATAATTCAGGCTGCCAGCTGGCTTTTGGAGTGCCTGGGCGTGCTGCGGGATGCAGGGGACATGCCAGGACTGCTGGCTGCTTTCCGGGCCTTCTCCGAGGCCTTGCTCCTGCTGAGCAATCTGACAGCAAAGCGCCTCGAGGAACTCGGAGATTGTCCTCGACAGAAGAGCTTGGCCCAAACTTTGCAGCTCCTTCAGAAGTGCGTTCCTTTGCTCCACGCAGCCAAGCACAGTGATCTCAAACGCTCCTGGGATCGGCAAGTCAATCTCTCCAAAGACTGCGCTTTCCAGCTGACAGAGAGGACCGTCAAAGAGCTCGCTTCCCTGCTCATCGACAGGGCGGGCAGCAAGGAGCCACGGGACAGAAACGGGACCTTCTCCCAGCACGTGAGCAGGCTGCTGGCTCTCCTCTCTCACACGGACCCAGTGCACCTCTCCGACAGCGAGTTCAGCGCTCACGTGGAAGCGGTCATTTTCTACTGCATGCTTCTAGCAGACTCATCCGGGCCAGATCTGAAGCTGGATCTGGTGAAACGTTGCTGGGTTCTGCTACGGCTGAGGAAGAGCATCTGCAGCCACGCAAGGCAGCAGGAGGGACGGCCAGGGCAAAGCTGGCTGGGAAGCAGCCTGGAGAAGGAATGTCACACCATGAGAGAGGAGGTGGGGACTCTCGACCAGGCAGCGCTCACAGCTACTCTGTGCCAAATCCTCGACGCCTTCTTTGAGGGCAAGGAGTCCCTGAGGCAGTTAGTTGAAGATGCCCTCAGCCTTGCTGGTACAGGGTGTTTTCCAGCAGGACAAGGAGGATTTTTAAAGAAGCTTCAGCCCCTCACTGCCACCTTCTTCACGCACGCGCAGCAGATGCTCAGAGCAGCAGACTTTGTTCTGGCCAGGTGCACCAAAACCCAAACCGCTAGAGAAATCGGGGAGTGGGTGGAGTATTTGGAGAGGCTCCTTGCCAGTCTCCCTCCCCTGCTCACAGAAACGAGTGGAAACGCAGCCCAGACGAGCGCTGCGGAGCGGCTGCAGTCCTTGTACCGCGCATGGGCTGGAGCAACGGAAAGCCTCTTGCAGTGTTTTGAGGAGACGGTCGGCATGCGTGAATTCCTCAAGCTGTCCGTCCAGGAAATGGGCAAGCACAGGGAATGGTGCGAAAAGGCCCTGGAAGGTCAGGACCCCAAGAGGCTGTCTTGGCACGCGACTCACCTCACTGGTTGGGCGCAGTGGGTAGTTGAAGCTACCACCAGGTACGTGGACAGAGCCACAGACCCCATTTTCAGGAACGGCTTGCTGGTTTGGGTGGAGCAACTGGCCAACTCCGTTGCTGAGCTGAAAGCGGTCGCAGCCCTTTGCCCAGAGAGACTCTCCTGCCTCCAAACCACGGATGCCTTTTCAAAGGCAGCAAGCTGCCTGATGGACACCACTCAGCGCGTCCACGATGGGCTGGACGGGTCCAACCACCCAGATATCCTCAGCCCTCTCCGGGCACAAGCGCGACGCACTGACGGCATGAAGATGGGTGCTGGGCTAAAAACCGTTACCAATGAGGCTGCATTGCAAGAAGACATCTTAAGTCGCCTGCGTCCACGGGCAGGTAATTTACACCTGGAAGTTGTACCAAGGGAAGGAGATACGCACCCTGTCATTATGGCTCTCCTAGCAGCGACAAGAGCCCATGACGTGGCAGCTGTCAACACTGCTTGCTCCGCCCTGCTTGAGCTCTCCGACGCCTGCATCGATGCGGCAAAGGAAGCACTGCCCGTTGCCGAGTCTCCCCAGATGGAGACGCTGGGGCAGTACCAGAAGATTCTATTACTGACACCACGTGTTACTAGCCTGGCCAGGGAAGCGGCCTCCAGGCAGCTTCATTGTCCGGGCAGGCTTCTCCAAATGGCGCTCATGCTCTCCGAAAGGATCCGTGAGACCACAGAGTGCCTGGCAGCCGTGGCAGGCTCCTGGCATAGTCTGTCTCAGCAAGTATTTGGCTTTATCTTGTCTGCCCACTTTCTGAGCGGCAAGCAGGCTTTGGAGGAGACCACGACGGGTTTAGCGGGAGCGGTTCGGTTAGCAGGAGACATTGCAAGCATGGCCCATAGTGAGGGAAATCCCTTTTCCCCCAATGTCTGGGAGAGCTTTCTACAGGTCCAAGCCAAGTTTTCACGTGCTCGGATGAACACTAAAGTATTACTTGAGAAGGCAGCCTCCTTCGAGGGCTCCTGCAGGGTGGGAAAGGCCAGCCTGGAGCTGCACTGCGTCCAGTGGGCCGTCGGCATGCACGTGCTGCTGGGCGCTGTGGATCGGTTCATAGGCAGGGACGTCTTGCTCCTGAGGGAGCTGAGGAGCACCGTGAAGAACAAGCTGCGCTCGCAGAGCCTCTTGGCCGCCGTGTCCGAGAACTCCCTGAGGCTGCAGGAGGCCGCCCGGCTCTCTTACTTGTCCTGCCCTGAAGACTGTGGTCGCAGGGACATCCTAGCACTCAGGGAGGAGATGAAAGTGCTAACAGAAGCACTGCTGGATGTCGCCAATACCCTCTTGGTCTCCCCGCTGTCTACTGCCAGCTTGTGCATTCGCTTTGAGCTCCTGCAGAGAGACTTGGCCCTCAGGGCCAAGGCACTATTGCTCCACCTAGAGAAGGTCAATACCGAACACCTGCGGGTCATCCGAGATGTCGTCGGACCAGCCCTGTCCCCCCTCTCTCATGAGGAGAGGGAGAAGAGCACACAGGCCTTTGAAGAGAAGGCGAGTCGGCTCGTGGCCAATGTTCAGTGGGTCAAAAACACCCTCCAAGACGTTCTGGAGGCCAGCGCTCAACTGCAATCGCAGGGGGACCTGCTCTCCGTCGCAGACCACCTCCTGGTCCTCACATCCGAGGCAGTGGGCAGCGCGAGCCAGCTCCTCCGGAGCCGCCGGGACACAGGGCATCTCCGCCTCGACAGCATTGTCTGGTACTGGTCAGCAAAGGCACACTACCTCATCACGCAGCTTCAGGCTGTCCGGGGCATCAGCCAACACGTCCTGCAGCTCATCAGACAACACTTGGAGAACGCAGGGGACCAGCGCTCTCCTAGACAATGCAACGGCGCAGCCAAGCTCTTCCCAGCTCGAGAGCCTGATGCTCTGAGCCACACCGAGTCAGCAGAAGCTTGCCCAAGGAGGAGCGGGCGAGCAAGCGGAGCTGCCAGGGAGGCACGTGAAACGGTACAGTAGCTTTTCCCCCCATCCGCTCTTACTGCGGGGCGATGGTCAGGGCTCCCGAGCCAGTCCTGTTACCCATGCCAGGGAGCATTAAGGTAAGTGATGCTGGCAGGGACCTCTGGAGGTCAACGGTCCAACGGTCCAGTGGCCGCCTTCAGAGCTAGATCAGGTGGCTGACCGCCCTGTTCGGCCAGTTCTGGATATCTGATCTGACAAACACCGTTTCTGAGGAGCAGAGGGCTGTAGCTGCTCTCCCTCCCCTGAAACCCTGCCTGCCTCTGGTCAGCTCCCCACAAGCACCCTTTGGGAGCACCAGCAACTGCTGTCAGGAGCTGGCAGAGGCTTCAGCAACACCATCCAGATCACTCAGCAGGGTGGTTTAGAGCACTTAATAGTGCTTCTGAACCGCGGGCGCTGTCAGCAAACGTGTCAGCTACCACCTATTTGGAGATAGCCCCAGGAGACGGCGCGGGGTGCTGGGATTTGATAGCCCTGCCGTGGGTGAAGGCAGGGGAGAAGGGCTGGTTGGGAAGGCAGAGCAGACCCGGCAAGGTGGCGGGCAGCTCTCCCGTCTCCTTTACTCACCAAAAACCGCTTCAGAAACGCACAGGCGGAGGCTTCTCAGCATCAGAGTGCCTGGATGCTCCAGATTCCAAATCCGTTCAGTTACTGTCGCGACAGCACCACAGCGGTCCTCCGAGCACCTCCCTCGCCAGCGACCCTGCGAAGCACGAGAGGGAAGACAGGGACACGTGGCAGGGTGGCCCCAGCAAGATGTCCCAGGTCACCAAGGACATGGCAACAAGGATGCTTCACATGACTCAGTTCCTGAGGAAGAAGGGCCCCATCACGGTACGGAGCGTTTCACCCCCACACGCCAGCACTTGAATAGGCACAAAGAGAATATTTTTCCCCTCGAGAGCGCGGTCAAAGCCCGTGATGGGGCTGCTAGGCGCCTGCTGGAACCCCCGCGTTACTGGGCTCTTCTACGAGCAGCACTGGCTGCATCTGTCCAAAGCACTACGTGTTACCTCCCCCTGCTTAGATGCGAACTCGGCATCCCCTCCTTTCGTTTCAGAATACATCTGCGCTTCCCAGCCACTCCCACCTCGCAGGAAAAGCGGCCTTTTTTTTTTTTCTCCTTCTCTCCCCAAACACATTTATTTCTATTTCGTTTCAGAGCAAGGACCAGCTTGTCGCCTGCGCGAGGCAAATTGCTTCCGACGGGCAGGCGTTTGTTACATTTGGCCGGATCATTGCAAAGCACTGCCTTGACGAGAGATGCTCCGCAGAGCTGCTGTGCGCCGCAGAGCAGACCCACACCGTCAGCAGCCAGCTCGGCATCGTGGCCAGGTGAGCTGCCGGCATCCGGGACGATGTCTCCCAAGCCTGGCGGCCCCATTCTCAGAGAGATGAGCATGGTGGTCTCCAGAGGTGCTTGTCGGATCAGGGTGCAGCCCTGAGAGTTCAGTGGCAATTCAGGGGCAAATTCTCCTATTCCTATGGCTGCAAACAGCCCTTTCCTCCCCTCGTGTGCCTGCCCCTACGGAAACCTGCACTGATAGCGCAGGGGCAATCTTTTGGGTTTGGAGTAACTGTCAGAGCACTGGGCACACGGCGGAGGCACGCTGTCTGATGCTCCTCCAGTAAAATCCTTTAAAATGTCTTTTAAGGGTAAAAGCTGTCACTGCAGAGAGCAAGTCCTCTTCCGAGCTGCTCGTGAGCAACGCGCGGAACCTAATTCAAGCCGTTTCGCATGTTCTGAAGGCAGCCGAGGCAGCGTGCATCAAAGTAAGTTAACACTGACGGCATCATGCGGGTTTTGCGAGGCGAGTCCATGCTGCGGGGAGCTCCCACAGCCAAGCCTGCCTCCGGGAGGTGGGCGCCGGCTGCTGTGGGGCCTCTGGGACTTCCAGCTGGGGGGAAAGGTTCCTACGGTGATGTTTTTATATTATGCCTTTCTGTCTTGTTTCCAAATCCTGCTATGCACCTTTCCGGGCATTGAATGTACTCTGTCACTGCTACCGACTCCAGAGTCATTTTTCGCTGGTCCGTTTCCCGTTTCATTTCTGGATAGGAGAGCGGCAGCACCTCGCTGGAGGCCTTTATTTGCTAAACAGTCCACGTCAGCCTTAGCCTTTACATCATCTCGAGATGAGCTCTGATCTAAAGTGCCAACAGCTTCCCTCGCAGCTGCCAACGGTGGCCGATTGATCCAACTGTAAATAGTTTGAGAGCGGTCTTTAGCTGAAAGCACTCAGAAAACAAGCGCTAACGCAACCGGACTCCCTGCCGGTGCAGTTGTTCATAGTGCGCCTTAGCCTCCTACAAAATCCCGCAACTTTTGCTGAGCTCCAGCACATGTTTTTGAAAGAGACGCGGTTTTGCTTAGGGCTCTATCTGATGGAGAATCAGCCGCGAGCGTGGAAGAGCTCCTCCTGCGGTTAACTGCCTGTACTGTTAAAAACCATACCGTATTCGTCCATTTTTTTTAACTTTGCTGATGTCAGCCTGAAGTAACTAGCCATTCTTTTATCGTGATTGTAGAGATTACAGAGTCCTTTATGATCTGGCTTTTCCCCTTTGGAAATTTCCCTGCTTATCAATAAACTACACCACGTTCCTTTTCTCTCTCTGTAAGCAGGTTTTTAAGCATTTTGAGCAGTTTTTTAAGCATTAACAGGTAGAGGTGCCACATAGGTCACACGCACATTGATACTTTCAGACTTTTACACCATTTAAGGTATTTTAAATGAGTTAACGTACAACAAAGGGTGCAAATGGTTTGTCTCCTCCTACCAGGGTTTGCGACAGCCCCCGCCTGACTCTGAAGAAGAAGAAGAAGAAGTAGCTGCTTTTTGCATGCAGTGGAGGAAAAACCTGCTGTGGCATAGAGCCAAGGAGTCTTTGAACTCAGACAGGGATGAACTGGGCCTTCGCAAGACTCGCGCAAGGGCTGAACCCACCCTGACTGCTATGGTGCAAGAACAATGACCTCAGGGCAAGGATACCCCCAAGCGTCCAAAACCTATTAAAGGACAAAGAATTACGGACAGCCACCTGTAAAAGTGGGAAGGGAATGCTGCTGGAGGTGAACCGCAGCGCTAACTGGCCTCAGCAGAAAGAGCACGACCTGCGCTGCGCTCCTCCCGGCTCATGTCTCTTCTGCTGGAGCTGCTCTTGCAGGAGGACTGAAAGTGCAAGGCCCGGAAAGGGTTTTGCGCACCGGCCGCTCCTCCTGGGGCAGATTCCACCCTGCAGAGTCACCGCTGCCTCTTGGTGGCTGAACAAAGAGAAGAATAAAATGATGCCGCACGGAAGCGTGTTCCCCAAGAGGCCTCTCGTCCAGATGACATTTGACGTTAGGTAGTAAGATGCGATACTGAGCCGCAGAGGGCACAGGAGCTGGGGAAGAGCTTTAAGACCCAGTCAAAGGGAAAGCAGAGCGTTTCCTGCTCAGTAACACACCATTCACTGGTGTTATCCAGCACGGGAGTCTTGCTGAAACCGTTACTCTTGAATCAATAGCCACCGAGTGGGGCTGAAGTTCTTTACATGCATGTAACGCAGGCGCCCTTCCAGCTACGAACTAGTCAATCAGGCTTTTTTATTTTTCTTTAGCAAACATCGATATGGGGAAGACAGCATTTTGCGAGGTACCTTCGTTATGTTTCTTTTAATACCTGCCAGTTCAGTGTCCTTCAGCACCCAAGATGAGAACAGAAGGCTGTAGGAACGCTCTTGTAGCAGCGCCAGCAAATCCGGCCAGAGGGAAGGATCAGCGGGGGGGCAGTGTCTGTAAATGATAGTATTGCTCGTTGCAAGAAACCCTCAGAGCTGGGAGGTCCCTCTCAGGCCCTGATCTTCAGCACGCTATCAAACCTTTTTGCAACCATCACCTCAGGAGTAGCAACCCTAAATCCCACAGGAAGGGCAGCCAGAGATACATAATCCTGCACAGAGACAGTGCACAGGGCGGAGCTCGCAGGCAAAATATGAACTCAGAGGGTAACAGGAAAAAGGCACAAGACCTGGAGGAAAGAACTGAATGAGAAGGAAGACCAAGGGATAGGCTCGCTGGCTTTTCAAATGCAAAACAGGAGCTTAACGAAGTATTCTCCACCGCACAAGAATAAATTGCTTTCATTTACAGGATGAAGGATTCGCATTAGTCTTTCCATCATGGTAGAAAAATACTGAAATAGGGTACCTAGGGAGGGTAGAAATCTCCCTGCGTGGGGCAATGCTCAGTCCTTCTGAAGCGCAGCGAGCAGCCGAGATCAGAGACAAACATTTACCTGTTTCACATCTCCAGGGCTAGCAGGAGCGGGAAGCACTTTGCCTCCCCTGCTGCCCCTGACTCAGCAGACCCTGCAGCAAAATGAGACTTTTCTCCCAAAATCCCTCTCAGCCCCAAGACTGTCTTTTACCCAGAGTAAAATACTCAACGCCGACGATCACTCACTGTGTAGCTACAGGCTGCCAGAGCACCCAGGACCTACGATAGCGGCTGCTCCCGGTCACCACTCTCCACATGGGTGCTTCACAGCCGCGGGGACGTGAATTGCAAGCGTCAGAGGGAAACAGCTGCTCCGTGGCGAAGTGGAAGAGACAGAAGCGAGCCTCCCCTGCAAAATACACAGTCAGTCCACGCAGGGGATCAAGACTTGACTTGCTTGGGGGCTGCAGCCCATTGCAGCCCACCTGCCCCGCTCCGACACCCCCAGCACCCTCCCCGTGTCAGGTAGTTTAGTACTTACGCCGCAGCGATGGATCTCCTCCGCGTTTCGAGAGCGCGCAGGCACACCACGGCAAGAAGGCATCCGCAACGAAGACGCCATCGAGCACGGGTGGGCAGAGGAGCCCAGCAGCTGCCCACAGACTGTCGCGCCGTAGCTGGGGGGGCCCACAGGGACCTGCTGGATCCTGGACGAGGGAAGGAAGGAGGCGGTTACACACGGAGGCAACTGGCTGCACGGACTAGCTGGGCCCTTCCAAATTACATTTCCTTCTTGCTTTGTACCCCTTCTTTTCCAAAGTACAGAACTGCATTGTATTAAAGATACTGAGACGGCAGTGGAGCTCCGAGGTTCGAAGCCAGCACTCTGCGTCTCTCGAACGCAACACGCCCAATTTTGAGCTGCCACGCCAAGGTGGGCCCATCACCAGACCAATGGCAAACCGAGATCCTTCAGTTACCTCAACTGTAAAGCACACCCTTTTGCTCTTGGTATCAAAGCTTTTCCTTTGACTCTTATTTTTCCAGTACTTTCCAAAAAAAACCAAAGCCCGCACATAATCCAATTCAGTGGTGACACCAGCACCACCCTGCAGGACGCTGCAACGTCAGAAGTTAGGAGCTGCACATCCTGCAAGGACTTTCCACATCCAAACGTGAAACCGTACGTTTGGCTTCACCGCTGTCACTTCTCCTCTTTGTTCCCTTCTCAACCCACGTGCTATTTCCAAACTATTCCTGTTTTTCCCTGCCGTCCAATTCTGCTGGCTTGGGGTTTTTGATGAAATCCTTGAACAGCCAAACTTGTCACCAGGTGAAGAAGTAAATACATAGGACTGGTAGCTTACTCCAAAATAACAACAAAGTTTCACATCTTTTGTCTAGTTTTCAATTATTTTGAGCGAGCGCAATCCAAAACATCACAAAATCAACGCCATTTGTACACCGTTATCGCCTTCGGTGCTGTCTCCTCTGCCCCATTTTGCATGCGCAGAAGTCAGCAGCTTCCCTCCGGTTCGTCCAAGCTCTGCTCATCAACGCAAGACACGTGCGGTTCTTGCCCACGCTACCGTTTGTCTCACAGGCGCGAGAAACCAAACCCACAGAACTCGCGATCAACGCTACGCCGTCCCAGTCGCAAGCAGTACTTGGGCCAACAAACGGGAACAAAGAGGAAAGGGGCCACCAAGGAAGAGACTTAAGAGCAAAGAAACATTCCAAGTGGGCGGGAACCAGATGGCAATTGAGCAGACGGCAAATTTTTATTGTAAATGTAGCTAGCTAGGTACGACTACATTTCCGCTATATAAAAAGCAAGCCAAACGGCAAAACAAGAGAGGCTTTGAGGACAGTTGTGCTCTCGGCATGCAACATCTTCAGAAATTAAAAGAACATGCACGACATTTCTCACAGCGATGCTGGTAAGTGCAGTAAGAGAACAGTGACGACTCTCCGAATCAGCAGTCTGATCGCAGAAGCACGCGGCAAGCTCGCTCCGTTCGGACTCAGTACAAGGTTCGTTTCAAAACCCACTACCATGGCTGCACTGCAAAGCGGTGCCGCGACCGCGCCAAAGCCAGGTTTGGTCACCTGCGTCCTTCGGACGCCCCAGCTGCTCCTTCCCCAGCGCTGACCTAGCTGCCAACATGTCAACATCACAGCCGTTACCAGACTTTAACTGTACCCTTTTTAATTTTTTTGTTAAAAATGTCATAAAGACACCATGAATACAAGTACTGCAGTTACATCAATACAAAAAAAGCAATACAAATTAAGCAGCTGAATACAAAAATACATTGAAATACATGAACACCACAATGTAACTTATAGCACTAATCAGAATCGTGTATGCGTGAAAAAAATTAAATAAAAACCTTTCTCGTATTAGACAACTTAGGTATTCTCCACTTTTAACAGTAACTTTCTTCTAGTTATGTACTTCACAATTTCTTCTATATACAGCATAGAATAAAATACTTTTAAAAGATATGACATTTTTAATCCTCAATATGCGATATAGGTCTCTTTTACACTACGAATATTGACTGCATGAATAAAAACTGTCCACGTCTTACATCGACTGATCTGAAAAGGAGGATCGATGTTTTCCTTTTACATCACTTACGCAGGTTTTCGATCAGTTAGTAGGTTTGGCTTGATGCAGACAACCCCGTCAAACAGCGTCTCTCACAGTAATGTACATAATATTGCTTGTATCTATACAATCATACAAATGTGGCAATCATATCTAAATGTTGTTTATGAAAGAGACGGCTCACACATATACAGGTCTTCGGACTTTCTCAATGACTTATTTACAATGAAAGTGCTTTTATCAGCTCTAACACGATACATGGGGGTTGGTTTGTTTGTTTTTTTTTCCTCTACATGTCAATTATTAGTCTCCCTGAAATTGGAAAAGTATTATATAGAAAATACCACAGCTTTGCAAACACTATAGCGTACTGTATAACTGCGTGTGGTTCTGAGATTAGCAGCTGAAAAGTGTTGATAATTATAATTTAAAAATAAATAAAGCAAAGAGGTAAACCAGTTACAAAACAGCAGAAAACTGCAATATTCACAACAGTAAAAAGACGTAAAATCAATTGCTAACAAAACGGTGAAGCAGTTGGATCGAAAGTCTTGAAAACATCTTTTAACGACTTATCATCCGATTCCCCGTTCGGATCGCTATCCTGCGTCTGAGTTACCTGTCCCGGCTGTCTGACCTGCCTCGGGTCGCTGTACTGCGGTCTGATTAATCCCGATAAAGCTTGGATAGGAAGATTATGCACCGCAGGTGCAGCGCTGGAGTGTTTAGCCTGAGATTTACTGGTGCTGTTTGCTTTATCTGCCGGCGCTTCTGCTGATCCTTCCGTATTTTTTTCCACGTTTGAGGCAGCCTTCTGCAGTGATGAATCTTCCGAGAGACCGGGTTCATTTTTACTAGAATTTTTCAAAATACTTTTTTTCTGGTTCTCTCCGTTCTCTCCCGAACTAGCCGGAGCCGCGTCCAACGACGAGCTGTGATCTCTCGGGTCGTACAAACTAATACCGCTCAGAATTGAGCCTGGAGTCCCCAGCCTAACGCCACTGGACGACAATTTGGGTGCGTACGGAGGCAGAGCATCCGGTTCGGGTTTAGCAGTCGCAGCTTCCGAGGGCTGCGATGAGCCAGCAGCAGATCTGGCGAGGCGAGGGTCAAACTTCGGAGGGTGCGCATCCTTTGCGACTCCATGATGCGTATCTGCACTCGACAGTCTGTGGAGCCTGGGATCGACGTTTTTTTGCAAGCGAGGATCTCCCAGCTTGCTTGAGCTACTGGCATGCGAATCCGCAGACGGATCCAAATAGCCGCTCCTGCCCGTTAAGTTGTTTTTGGCCTTCGCAGCCAGTCGCGGGTCAGCTGGCATCGCGTTTGGATGGGGATCGCTTTTCAGATTCCGCAGCTTGTTAAGTCTCTGGTCAGCAATGAGCGGAGGAAGAGGTAAATTGATTGAAGAGACGGGGTCGGGCTTAGGCAAAGGTATTGGGAGCAAGTCCTCGGGTGCCCACACAATATGCTTTGCAAAGTTTGGTTTCATCAGGGTAACGTCCATTTTAATGTGGCTGAACTGCCTAAGCTGCGATCGGGGATCCCTTAACGTTACCCCAGGCAAAGGTTCCAACGGTATCAGAAAAGCTCGTTCTCTCAGTTCTCTTTCTGAGTCCTCTTCATCATCATCCATCCCTTTTTGCTTGACTTTAACTCCAGGGTGCGCATGGTGTAACTCCAGCTTCGCTCCCCCGAGGGACGAGCTGCCATGACCACCCTCACTGACCTTGTGCATCCTGGGGTCTCGTACGAGCCGTGGGTCCAAGGACGCGGACTCCGAAGGCTTTCTGGGGTTGGACCTTGGAGAGGCCCGAAGCCTCGGGTCGGCAGCCTGAGGCCCTGTGCCTTTGTCTTTTGCCAGCCTCGGATCAGTAGGAATACCGAGCATGTGCTGCTCTGTGGAATGTTGTTGCCGATTCCTAAAGTTTTCGCTTTGTTTCTTTAAGGTTTTTAGTATTGATTTAACACTGCTCCCCTCCTCCTCTTCACTGCTGGAATACCAGTTGACATTGTCATCTTAAAAAAATTAAAAAAAAAAAAAAAGAAGAAAGATTATTCGAGCAAACGATCGCCAAGGAGTACAACACGTTTACTCACACAAAGGGTAACTTCTCCATCAAATCAAACCAACAAGGGCCGGTATCGAGCCACCGCTCCCTGTATTATAACAACTGTAATCTAAAATGACAAAAATCCATTTCATTGAAGAACTGACATTAAAAAAGCCGTAGCTAGTTGAGATACTCCCAAACTTTTCTGTATTCTCTCTACATATCTCTCTCTGTCAATATTAATTCGGGAAAATAACATGCTTTCAATTAATTATTTCTACCGGTACTAGTAAAAAAGTATTTAAGATCTGTCTCGATGAAAGCAGCCTTCCTTGAGGGATGGTAGAACAAAAAGTAAGATGGCACCTTACGGGAGTCTTAAAAACAGATAAATTACAAACGTGGAATTTGCAGCCTTATTACAATGCAAATCACAAGGTTTTGGGGAGAGGTCAAGAATCAGGAAAGGAAGAAATAAGAATATTTAATTTTAAAGGATAAATTCTCAACTACCTTCTGCACTTCACTGGAAAGCCTTATCAACAAAGCTGCACGCTCGGGTCCACATCCTAAACTTGCCTACTCGCTGAGGGAGACGAGTGGTCTCTTCTGGCGCAGTAAACGGAGAAACGAAGGTGAAACCCCACCACCCCCAGCCCGCTACCCAACACACACTAACGCAGGTTTCCTCAGCGCTTCTTGCGCCTCACAAATGCTCACAACAGGGAGTGACGTGTCGTGTAGTTGGGGGTAGCTAACAGGAACACGTTTCTGTTAGGCTGCTTTCTGAGAGCCCTCTAGAGGGGAGAACCGCACGCTCTGAAGCCCTGGTGACCAGTCCTCGGCTCAGACCAGGTGCTCTAAGTCGCTCCAGTTTTGCATGTGGCCCGATAGGCTGCATCTGCAGATCTCTGTCATCAGAATCGTATTGGCAACGTCCTCGAAAACATTTGATGCAGCAACTGCCTTCTGGTCAGACGGAAGGTGCATTTCTGGACGCATAACTGAGCCGCCTCAGAAAAGGGAGCAGCAGGGAGCAGGCCAAGGGACAAACGTACTCTGCGAGGCTGGATCTGATGGGCAGGCCTACTGCTCTCCAGGTTACGGAAGAGACGCTCACATTAAACCTTGCGAATTTCAGCTACCACAGAGAAAGAAATGCTCCTCTAGAGAAACGGAATATGCAGAAAAGATCAAGAGGTACAACTGAACAAACAGAATCTAAGATGTGCTTGCAGTACTGGCACTTAGAACTAGTAACCTTTCTGCTTCCATCAGGGATTTTAAGAAGTAATTGAGTTAACAACAACAGAACCTTTTAGAAGTAAGAACTATTATGCACAGATCTTTCTACTTGGATGTGGAATGCAGCAACTGAGTGTATTCTAAAATCCTGGAACCGGCTGGGCAGGAAAGCGAGCATATTCAGCTGAAAATACTGAGTGGGTAATTGCACATTCACAGTAATTGTGAACAGTAAAGTGATTAAAATCCCAGTGAACAGATTTGTTCCAGGCTAACACAAGGTCAGTAAGTACATTTAGAACTCTTATCAGAATTCTCTTTACCTTCGTCTTTGCTCATTGCCCTCTGGCCCTGGCTGCTGACAGAGTCTCCATCTCTCTGATGCTTTTGACTGAGTCTTACATAAAGGGCCTTCTGCATCGCTGGAAGAAAATCCGGTACGTTAATGGCTGGTTTATGGCCCATATGGCCGCTCATGCAGTCTGACTCGCTTCCACCTTGGTGCGACTCTTGGGCCATGAGATGAGCCTGGTGATCCGTATATTCTCCGTGCCATGTTCCATCTGCAGTAGAAAAAAAAAAACCCGGTCAGCAGCCATCCTATACAAGCTTTTGCAGCAGAGGAGATAAAACTTAAAACACAATCAAAACTAACATGTCTTGTGTTACACGACTGGAAAGCATCAGCTGAAAGCCTATACACTGAAGATACTCCAGGAGGTTTGGCTCTCTATCCAAAACTCCTTCAGTTGCTCAGCTTCGGAGCCATGACGTTTTAATACCACACAAGTGCAAAGCGCCACATCAAGGAACAATGATTTTAAAACGTCCTTACCACCAGAGTTATTAGCGGGTTGGAAGTTATGTACGGCTTGATGAGAATAGTAATTGTCATAGAAATCAGCTGGGTTCTGAATAGGCTCGTAATTCATATTCGGCTGCCGTTCACCAGGAATCTGCTGGTATTGTGGCCCGGGAGGACAGTGATTCTCTCTCGGCATATTCACCATATGTCCTTGAACCCCTGGGGCGTTGTAAGATCCACCGAGACCCGGCGGCGTGAGAGGTGGACCACCTTGCTGTCCTTGCATAGGCATACCGGTCTGGTTCTGCGGTCCGAGAAAGCCTGGTGGAACACCCTGCATAGGAGGACTGTGCGGCATTCCTGGGCCTTGGGGTCCCCCGCACGGATGATGCCCAGGAGAACCCGGGTGCATCGGCGGCCCGTTGTGTCCTTGTGACATGCCGGGTCCCGGCCCTGGACTTGAACCCGGATTATACATGTGCTGAGAATGTGGGTCATTTCCCTGAAACGGCGGTCTCGGTGGTGATGCGCTGTTGTAGAAGGTTGGTGGCCTGGAGGCAAAAGAGCACTAGTGAATCAAATTTTGCACTTACGAAGATCAACAGTCTGTTAGCTATGCCCTCCCTGTCCTCGCTCTTACAGAGATGTCTGTTTGTACTTATTTGATCTTAAGTTGGATAAAAATCTGAAAGCAGCAAAATAATTTTCAAAGAGAGGAACTACATACATTACACATGACAGAGCTTGTCTGCAAGTAGAACATTTCTGCAACAGTAGCAGATGCAGAACCGGGCATCTGCTGCAACTGAGGGTTTTAAACATCCCAAGGCCAACAGTCTCCATCAGGAGTGTCGACTGGCTTCGGTGAAGAAAAAGCTAACTATAAAAAGAGTTCAGAGGAGAATGAACTTTGCTCAACCTGCAAACAGAGGTAGGCAAGGCAGGAGGCACAGAGCCAAAACAAGAGCCAATGGAGAGACTTTCTGGAAGGTCAAGGCTCAGTTAGTTCTCTTCTATGGAAAGCACTAAATAAGTAAACAATTACAACAGCCAGTATCTGACAGATGATTAACTCAGCGACACGCTCAGAAGTATGTACTTCTGACAGAAAGGAAGAGAACTGTTTAAATATTTATGCAGCCAAGGAGAGTTCTACCCAAAACTCCAAAACTTACTTTTTTCCAATTTTGTGTGCTAAATCCACAGTAGGCTTCACAACTATTTCAAAGAGAGATGGGATTTTCTTATACTCTCCTGAAGGATCTTGATAACTTTCTATGTCAGACTCAGAAAACGGATATTGCTCCGGCGGGGTTGGCAGAAGTCCAACACCTGGTGGTGGCTTAGGGAGAGGCACTATGCCACGCTTTCTGAGTTCCTCCAGTTCTTTCTCATCTTCATTTTGTGGTTCCTCCTCAGTATTCAAAACCTAGAACCAAGCAACGTAGCAAACACTTCACTAATTTTGCAGCGTATGCAATTCAATTTAGTCTTGCACTTCCCACTGAAATATAATTACCTGCTACAACACTACTACACATTGACATCAAACTCAGACGAATTACAAATCTATTATTACTCATTCTGCAGGACATCGATTCACAGCCACGAAGAGAACTCTTTCTGCAGTCAGGCAAAGACCATTTCACCCAAGTCCATTTCCTTCAAACAGTAATTTTAAGTGACAGAAACTGGAGGACTTGGTCTAAGATTCGTAACATTTCTAGTGCTAAATTCAGGCCGCTTTTTTGTTGAGGACTGTTGTAAGGTAACTGGAGACAGACATGAGTATCCTACTCAACACAAAGGTCAAGACTTCATGAATCATTCAGAGGTGGCACCTCATTCCTTTCTTCACCCTGAGTGCAGCAGCCAGTCAGATGGTATCCAACTTCTAGGCAGCTATAGGTAGAGAACTTAAAAGCCACACTTGTTACAGAGTACAGGAGGATTTCCACAGAAAGGGACGCAGAAAAAAGTTCACAGGCAGAAACACGAGTTGTGAAAATAAACGAGTCTGATATGGCTAAAAAATAACTGAGCAGCCGACGGCAAGGGGAATTCCCGATACTGAACCCCCAGTACTGAACCTGGTCACAGACTTACTGTGCTGAAGCGCAACAGGGAAGCTTAACATCATTCCCGTTTAGCATCGCGCGCCCCGAGAGTCCCACGGACATTCCTAGCAACCTTCCCCCATTCTTTCTCGCAACAAACTTTGTTTTTACAGCCTACGAATCGCTCACCTTATCCAACAGCTCTTTTGTTTCTGCAGTCAGGGGAGCATGAGAAAATTTGCACTTATCTCCTTGATAGCACTTTGCTCCTGTATGGTAGAACTTGCAAGGGAATTCATGTGAGCAATGTATTAAGGATTCCTAACAAAGGCTCATTTCTAGTTGGTGATGTTTAGCAAGTTTATGAAATTCAGCTGTCTACTAGCCTTCAATTCTTCACCAGCACTTAATCTTTCCAAAGCAATACGTTAAGAATTTTGAAAGCTAACACCCAACTTACCTCCTAGTTCCACTTAACATTGTACTAATAATTGCATTACTGCGGCCTCAGCACTATTTGTGACCTGATTCTAAAAATTGTGATTAAAAAGATGAAGGTCTCAATTCCAGAATAAAACACAAAAGGCCGTTACAACAAACCAGAGCAGATCAGGGTTTTAGAAGTATGTGGACAAATGCATCTAACTTCAAGGGGTTTTATCTTTTAAAATATTAAAAATCCATAAAACCAAAAACAAACCAGTAATTTTATACGTATTTTCTCCTCCAAAGTATCTGAGCAGAAGAATAATCATCTTGTAGTAAATCTACGTAGTCTTTGGTATAGTCTCTTAAGAAAAGAAATAGCTACCCTTAAAAATCACTTACATCAATGAAAAGTAAATATAAACTTTCAGTTTAATACAAGTTTGGTTTTTTTAAAGGATATTGTGCAAATAAATGCAGTTCTCTCCTTTGGTGCAGTAACCCTGTATGTAAAACTTGCAGATTTCCTTTTTCTTCTCGATCTCTGCATCATGATCGAATTTACACTGCTCTCCCTACAAACAAAAAAAAGAGAGAAACAAAAACAAGGAAAAACATTATCAATCTGAAAGGCTGAGTAATTCCATTTCCTATTTAGAGAAAAACATCCTCCTATAAGCATGTCCCTAAAAACTGTGAATACGGGGGCCTGGACATAGAGAAACAATTGGGATCCGATCGGGAATATATGCAGCGGTCCCAGAAAACAAGCTGGCCTTACAGCACCAGTTCTCTGCTCTGTCTCCACCTAGAAATCTGCATTAAAAAGGCAGCTGAACAAATACTTTACTGGAATTCTCTTCCACATAAACAACTAGGCACTTGATCAGAAAACGCGACTCTCTCAAGGGTGAGTGGGAGAACTTAAAAAAAGTCCAACAAGCAAAGTATTAAGCCTCTTCTGTGTAGGAAAAATAGAGTCCCAATAATACCAAGTTTGTATCAACCATACATTAGGACTACTTTGCCGGAGCAGTTTTTCACTTTTTTTTTTTGGTATTTATTTTCATGAAAAATACGCTAAGTGCTCTTTCAGCCCCTTACTTTAAAACTGAAGGTGGCAGCAAATACCTTACTGAGCATAACATACTAAAATACATAAAGGCAACAAAAATGCATTGTTTTCAATTCCCCCCTGGTTTGGGGGGTAAAAAAAAAAGCGTACTAATTTTCACCTTTACTTTGACCATTTGAAAAAGAAACAGAACACGTTCTCTCTCTGAACACGCAGAGGAGCCAAGGACGCACTCACTTACTCGAGAAGCATGCAGTTTTTCCTGAAGTGTGTTTTATAACTGACTGAACTAGTCTCACATCAGAGGACTCCACTCCACGGCAGCACAAGCTTCAAAATGAAGCAACAGCAATTTATTTTAATGTAACGAGAGACTGTCTTGCTACGGCTTTTGCTCGACAGCTGACTGCTCTGAATAGCATTTCCTGCTTTCTGCTGCCTTCCACTTGCTGGCTGAAAGAAGATGGCTTCAATTCTTTGCTAGGGGAACTATCACTACAACCCCATTTTTTACTTTAAAGAGAGAAATAATGTAGCATAATTAAGCAATTCCTTCAATGTTTCAAGATTAGCAGCAGCACGTAAAAGTGAAATAATCTAATACATTCAGAAATCACTGCCTATTTACAGATTCCATACTTGTAAGATTTGTACACTCACGTATGAGACATCGTCAGTGTAAATTTATGATACTATCACAGATGTTTTTACTTACATACTAATAAGCAAACACAATCATTTTTAATAGAATGTGTTATAATTCCAAATGTGTAACAGAAGGGGCTATTTTCCCCACAAGTACTTCTGTTGGCATTTATCTGTAAATATTCAACACATTAGAAATCAAAACACTGAGTTTCAACAGACAAGCTTCCTTTGCATCAGCTGAAGAAAAAGAACAAAGCATCTTTTCCCCCTTCCTCACACCAAAAAAGCACACCGACAGACAGTGCATAATTACCTTAATACACCTCCCTTCGAGGAAATATTTACAAATTTGTTTGCCTTTGTGTTCCACCGTATGCTGATTTATGAACTCCTGACTCATATTAACCCATTTCTTCACTGGTTTGCCATCCTGTAAGAAAAACGAACACCCCATTGATGCCTACTTATTAAGCACAGTTGCAAAAATGTTAAGAGCATGCTCGGTGCACTAGTTACCCCAAAATGTGGTTAACCACACCATGATTTAAGTTCTTAGTATTATTATGCCCACAGCTCAAAGTAAAAAGGTAAATACACATACTTTTTCTCAGCTGCTTTAATACAGAGTCTTTTTTTATAAATGAAATCCAGTCAGCAGCTTCTTACAACACAACAGACACAAAGCCCGTCCATTCACTGAGTTGTATCTCACACTTCACTGGACGACGCTGGAAAGCAGCGGTGACACCTGGGCGCCCACTACTTCAGTGCCAACTGCCCCCCGATTAAGGGCACCTCTGCAGACAGCCAGGAGTTGAGTCACCACCCAGGCTCCCACACCACCATCGTAGTTAGCCACAAGGCTATACTTTGCCAGCCCTTCCCCTCCACATGCTTCGCACGTGACTCTTCTCTCCAGATTACTGATCTTCTTTTTTTCCCCTCCCCTTAGAAGAAAAATAACCTGTTTGCTTAAAGATGAGGCAAAGCAGAGAGGAAGCACAATTCAATCATGACCCAACACACTAGAATTGTTCTGTACCTGGTGAGGGAGGTAATTGTTCCCTCTTGCGATTTGAATCCCATGTGGCATCTGCGCTTGAGATAAAGAAACCGTGGTAAACTCATGTAACTAGTCTGGGGCAGGTGTTGCAGGGGCCTGGCAGAGCTAGTGAGGGAAGCGGATGGCCTTTAACGAACATTTTTAATGCCCCCCTGTGACACTGCAACACAGGGTAGAAACAAACGTGGTCTTTGCATTGCTAGGTGGTTGCCCTCTGATCTGATGACGGGGAGAAACAGCCTCGTCCGACTTCCCACTTTCACAAAAACAAGCAGGGATCTGACTGCTGAGTAGGAACTTCTGAAACAGAATGGATGCGGTTCTCTGCAGTCGCCACACCGAATCGTGAGTGCACACGACCATCAACACACCAAGCGTCTGGTCTCATTTTGCTCGGCAAATTAAGCAATGTCACAAAACATTAACACTAAGAATGATTAGCAGATTCAGTTGACATTGAGAAGCTGAAATCTTTGAACTAGAAACGCCACTCCTGGATCAGTCAAGATCCCCTTTGTACTCTGAGCACATTAACTCTGGAGAAATCTCAGCTGCTTCAGACAACATCGCTTTGAATCTAATAATTGATCCTCTTCACCATTAACGCAAATATCACGAGTCTCTCTGGGAGGACTGCAACCCAGTGACCATCCCGCGCCACAAAGCACGTGAAACAACTGCCTAAGGAAGGCTGAAACGCTCCCAGAAGAATCCCAGGGACATCGCTGCGCGGCTCGCGAGTGTCGGTGGTTGCCCCACCACACCACGCAGCTGAGCACCTGCATCACAGGCTTCGGTATTTCGCTGTAGCCAGGAGCCCAGTTTTTGTCTCCTGCCTGCTGGGATCTGTCGCCTCTCCTCCACCCTTCGCGGTGCTGGAGGACAGGGCATGCTCTACAGCAGCAGGAAGGAGGAGGAGTCCTATAAACAAGGCAGAGCCCTGACAGATCAAACGGCTGCTCTTTTCCCTACCACTGCAGGGCAGGGAAAGGAAAATCTGATCAGGACCACCCAGTAGCCCCAGAGAGTTTGGCCAGCTGGAGAACGCGGGTGAAAATTAACACGGCTGAATCGGGCATCAGCGAGAAGCTGGCCATGTGCGTTCTTGGGTGTAGGAGAGAGGAGAACTGCAGACATTTTAGTTGCAGTATATAGACTTAAATATGATTTGGCTTAAATTAGGTTTTTCAGCTGCGGATGGATGTGATCCATTATCATCAATTTCGTATTGTTTTTCATTTAAATGAAGATTGGAGCAGGAAGTTTACAAACACCATGGCAAGACTGAACACAACCTTTTCTCTAATTCCTGTGCAAAGAATTTCTAAACCAGAGTCAGGTGTATTCCCATTTCCCCAGTCACAGCTATGGCAAGAGACGATTCAGATGGAAACCGGAACAAGCTGTGAAGGTGTCCATGTTCTTTGCTGAAAAATCTGAGGTGAACTGGTAGCAAAACATCTTATTTCGTTCACAACCAAAGCTCATAAACCACTTTCTGCTAGTTTTTCATATTTCCAAGAAAAACAAGAAAATTATGTATTGGCTTAACTTATCAATTATACTTTGTACATCAAGTGTTGGAAAGTTCTCGTAATTTCCTAGATAAAAGTTTAAAGATACGCATTTTTAAATACTCTTCTGTTAAAGCAAAGCATCAGGTCATTTGCAACAACCACATGAGGAATTCAACTTTAATTCCACGTACCTCATGAAAGCCATCAGATCCTTTATTGCCCCCTCTTCCCCTTCCACGATCTTTACGCTTCAATTTCTTTTGCATTCCACGCCCTCGACCAACATTGTAGTTATTACCTCTTTGAGAAATACCTGAAAAACAGCAATGACCTCTTTAAATTGCCTCAGAAAGGAAAGAAAAACGATTGTCTAGGGACACAGAACAGAGACACATCTAACTAAGTATCAACCTTTTTGCAGTCTGAATTCCTAAACGCCATCTTGAATCACGAGTTGGCAAGCGCAACCACACCAGCCAATTGTAATTCTGTGCAACTGCCTGCTCTTTGAAAAGCTCTTCAAATCCACAGCAGATTGACAAACCAAATATAAAATTAATCTCGTTCCAA
The DNA here is from genome assembly GCA_013398225.1 of Steatornis caripensis. NCBI lineage: Eukaryota > Metazoa > Chordata > Aves > Caprimulgiformes > Steatornithidae > Steatornis > Steatornis caripensis. The sequence continues at coordinate 106,550 of VZSC01010116.1, read as the reverse complement.
GCCACGTCTCACAATGAGAGGCACAGGCGCGTTATTCCTAACCAGCCCAAATACCTGAAATATTTTGTGCCGTTTGGTCGCTTTCTGAACACAGAACTAACCAGTACAACCGGCACCCAGGTGCATGTGCACGTTTCATTGTCACAACGTGCAAGAAACCTGAGATCATAACCCAAGAAATGTGACAAAACAGCTTTGAATATAAAAATGTTTAATGGTAACTGTCAGGAAGCCTCAAGGGGGTAATCATCCAGCTACCAGCACGCCAGGAGCCGTGGTCTCAACTAAAACCACCAAGACAGAGCATCTGCTTTCTCATCAATTTGAAACCAAAGAAAAGCAGCTAGAAAGTTCTGCGGACCTCTCGCCCGCTGCTTCAGGTGGCAGCCACCCCGCGACAGCAAGGGGTGAAACGCCTTCACTCCGTCTCAGACGACTTGCAGACAGAGATTCGGAAGCAGCTTTACCAAGCAGCACATGAAAAGCCATTTTTGTCTCAGCTAAAAAGTTTCTGCCAATCTTTTGCCAGTTTATTTTACTGTGAACCAAAACAGACTGCAATAAATCCTCACCGTAGTAAATGGAAGACAGCTTACTAGCTTTGGATAACACACAGCATCTTTCCAGGAACTAGTAAGGTATTCATACCGTCATACAAAATTATACAAAATACAAAAACCCCACTCAGATTTTGCCCGGGTGTCCTGGTTTGACCCCAATGCAGTACTCCATCCCATACACATTATGCTTAGAATAAAGACAAACTTTTAGCCATGATTAGAGGGAGAAAATTTTGCAAACTGACTTGACAGTTTCTGAAATGAGAACTTGATCTCATGGGAAAAGGGAGGAGAACAAGTTAAGTACTTCTAGACGGTAGATCAGACTGGTGTACACCGTCTCCGTGGCCTAACCTTCCAGGCCCCACAGCAACAATATTTTGTAATTGTAGCAATACAAGATGACTGGGGAGTCAGAAGTCCCTTCCTAACAGGGAGGCCAGAGATGCAAGCTGGCTCCATGAATCGCACCACAGTGGCGAGGAAGCGATCAGGTATCAAATGAAAGCCGCAAACGAGAATGCTTACGTAACTTGGCTTATATAAGTACGGCATGAAATAAGGGCAGCAGGACTCTTTCAGGAACACGTTGCTCAAGAGGAATGCTTTTTCACCTGCATTTCTCTCAGCCCAGCTTTGAATGCAAGAAAAGTTGTGAAAAGAAAAATGAAAGGATACTAGGATACTTGCGGGGCATACTAATGCAAGTGTTCAGGCACCTATCAAAATTTTAGGTACTTAGTTTTTTTGGAGGGAAGTGCAAATTAGCTTTTGGAACTGACATACTTACATTCCTCCCCCCAAACAAGTCCCGTTTCAGACTTTTAAACTACACCAGAAAGCCTCCTTGCAGCCCTACGATTTCTTACTCAAGCAGTTACGCAACAAAGACCTTGGATTTTTTTAACAGTGATTTATTTACTGTGTACACATTACCCAACACTTGATCTTTTTCCTCAATATACGCACCGGCGCGACCGTACGCTATTACTCCTTCCTGATGAGCAGCATTACCTCTTACTGACGGGAGGATCACTTACTGCAAGCTCGTAGGAAAGCCGCCACTGGCAGCTTCCTTCAGTCAGCTCTCAAGACAAACATGCTGAAATGATGCACGATACAACTGCTGCCACCGTCCATTACTACAGTTAACGATTCAAATCATCTTACCTTTCTGGATCCCTTTCATCCCCTGTTTTTTCACTGGTTCTTTAGGGTATGGAGGTCCTAAATCAGTACTGGAGGTCTCTTTAGCTTGCCTGTATTGTTTAAGCTGATCAGCAAAATCTTCATCCTTTTCTTCCTCGTTATAATTACCAAAGTTTTCATCACTGTAATGACTATAGTCGTCATACTCCTTACTTTTTACATTTTTTTTATGTTGCATTTTCTGTGAACTCATGTAATTTCCTGATACGTGTCCATGCTGTATGAAAGGGATTGCATTGTTCAGAAGCAACTCAATATTTCAAAATACACCCCTCCAAACTGCTCTACAAAACTGTTTTCACCTTGTTGTATCGTCATGCTGTCTACCACATTTGCACAAACAAGCATCAGTAATACACAACGCAAATCAGTTATTCAGTAAAAATTACTACTTTTGATTCCAAATGCATCAACATTGGGAAAAAAGATCAAAGAGAACAGCATCAGCCCCTGTACTCCAGAAAACTTTTCAGCGGGGTTGACAAAGCATCTTAACATACACAGCTCTGAGTGTTCTAAGTGCTACTTAGATGAACTATGATTATTTTTTTCCCTTCGTGATCTCCAATCCTGACGACCTGGGACACAGGCGATGCCATCTGTCCCATCTCTGGCAGTCAGGATGAAATACTGCTGATGCCACTCCTAGGCCAGCACTGCCCCTTCTCCCATTTCTGCAGACAGGATCTTCAGTCTCTTAATAAATTAGGCTGGCTTAGAGGTTTCTGGAATGGTTTCAGGCTAAAAGGAAAAGTCTCGGCTCCTCTGAAGTACCCGAGTTTCATCAAGCCTCTAGCTGCTCTATCGCAACTTTGCAGAATGGCATTCTCCTTCACCCAGCGGTCTCAGGAGGGCTACTGAGCTGCACGCACTGAGAAAAGCCAGGGCAAACTGAACCATCAGGAAACAGAATCAACTCTAGATATTTAAAGGTGGCTTTTCAAGAGCTGTTTCCTCTCAGTACAGTCCAAATCCAGTGCAGGCAATAATAAAGATATCTTAATTGTTGCCTGACGGAGGAATAAAAACAGCAGCAGGCTTGTTTACACCACCTACATTCATGCCAGATAATGCTTTACATTTGGAAATCTACCCAAGGAGACGACAACTCGGTGTGCTTCCTGAAACCTGTGAGAACGGGCACTGTGATCAACTCTGCCTTCAAAAACCACACCATTTACTTCTGCATTTTTTTAAATTACACCTAAATAAAGGCATGAAAAATCAGTTTCAAAAAGTGCTACCTGACTGAACGAAGAATCATAGTCTCTGTACGAAGAGCTGCTGCTCTTCTTATGCGGTCTTTCTGTACGCTCGATATCAGAGTCATGGCTGTAGTCTGAACTGTCATCACTGGAAGGGGAGTTATGCTGAAAAAAAAAAGACGAAAACAGTGCTCTCAGACGTTGTTATATAATGCTCTGTGTAACTGGTCTGCTGTGGATGTGCTTAAAGGAAGCATTAGCCCAATAAAGGAAAATATTTTCCTAATTCTCACAAACCTCTTCTTCTGGGGGAAGCTAAAGAAAGCACACTCTCTGCCGACCCACTCTTCTTATCAGAGAAAGATCTGATCCCATGAGGCTTCCGAATGTAAACACTGAGGGCCATGTGGTTTCTCTGGGTTCCACCAGCTTCCTACGGGTCGCTCTGAGCCCTACTCCTTTGTGAAATAGCAGGGACGGCTAACGAATCTGTGAGATGGCTAGAAACTTGCATATGACCATAGAAATGATGAGCAACCTATCCTTTTCTGCAGGGAAAAACCTCAGCGTCACTGCATTACAAGCGTTTTATTAAGATGTACTGTTTTGCGGAAAATTTAGAGGGAAACCACACAAGAACACTGTATTTCTGTGACTTTCAGAAAAGGACCATCAGGTTTAACTTTCTAGGATAAAGTTTTGTGAATCTCTTGCATTTAAGTTGATTAAAATACCTATTAGACGCATTATCTTAATGAACTTTACTGAAGAATTCACTGAACTAGCCTGAAATATTTTCTTTCCATAAATACGGTAATCTGGACAAAAAGCTAAACTGTAGATTTACATTTCGCCTCTTATCCTAGGAAACCCTCACTCTCTGTGGTTCAGCTACCATTACCATCGCCAGTGCTTAACTTACACTGCTGCTTAAGATTTATACAATTTAAGAAGTGGTTTAGCACTCTGGCCTTTTGTGTCAGAGCTACCGCAACCACTGACAGTGGCAGAGACTAAAATGCTCACAAATGTCAGTATTTTGTAAACTGCTATTAAAAGAAACACTGAAATAAATAAGCATCCAATGAACATGTGTATCACAACTTACACCTGCAATCTGATTTTGTATTTTTAAATACAAATAGATGAAACCCCCGTTCATGAAAACACACATAGGCAAAGCTAACAAGCAAGCTTCCAAGCTATCATTTGAAATGTGCTATGGATGGATTATTTAGTGATTTGCTGTCTCTCACCCCACATAAACTGTCACCGAAATGTGTGAATATGCACCGCCATGTGTTGAAAGTCTATTTAAACAAATTCTTTCATATTGAAGTACATTGCTAAGGCAGGCATCCCAAAACTTGCCCTCAGAGACCAAAGATTGTCTAAATAGTAGTAAAACCGGTTTAGGTTTTTTGTCTGGTTGCCCGGATTCTCCTTCCTGGAAACCTGGAATTAAAATAAACACCTCCAATATTGTGGTTTGCATTTCCTAACCTTATGCTTATCCCGTCTTCTCCTTTTTGATTTTTTCTTTTCTTTTTCTTTTTTGCGTTTCTTCCGTGATTTTCTATGTCCTTTCTCATTTTTCTGCTTATCATCACCTTTTGTACCATGTTCTTTCACATCTTCGTAAGCTGCATCATCTATTTCGCCATCTTCTAGCTCTCCATCTTCTCTGTAGGAAGAAAAATATCAATACAACAGAATTACATGTTATTATCCATCTCATCTGTCCAACAGCACAGTAAAAACAAACACACCCAGTATTTCTTTCCACTAGTTATTTTTATACATGCGCATATATGCTTTAAGACACGTAACACCCCAAGAACTACTAGGAATTTAGGATCTTTTATAGTTAAAGAAAAATGGAACGCAAGCCACTAAATGGTCTTGAATTGTACTGCAAAATTAAAAGAGTTTTAAAACTACATGATTTTTTTTAATTCTCAGAACAAAGGCCTCGTCTTAGTTTTCTCCAACCTAGATTAAAAAAAAACCCCGCTTCAACATAAAATACTCTGTTGCCCTTGAACACATTTCGACCTGAAGAGATAGTTTAACCGTTTCTAGAAACTTCTACTGCAATGCTGTTACATGCCTTTACGGTGCCCCATTTGCACAACAGATGCGATCAAAATTAAAGGCGATTAAAACTCTCTGAAAACCATATAGTTTAAGAGTAGCAATAATGAGAAGACGTAGTTGGGCACTGTGGGTTAAAAACAACGCATAGTAACACAAACACACTTCCTTCAACACACCAGCTCCCGGCACTCGAGATGGGTCTGCAGCATCCAGGGTGTAACGGCCAAAGCCACAAGCAATTTGAAAAAGGAGAATTAATTTAGCGGTCAAGTGGATTCTTCAAAAGAAATTAGCAGTAGTAGAGGACAAGAAAGGAGCGGCTAACATTTGGATTTTGCTTGCTAGAATCTAAAACCTGACAGGCACAAGACGTCCGATGATGCCATTTTTCTAAGCTACCCAAGGTAGTTTTTTTTTTTTAAATTTGTAACACTGCCATTCGTAGGAGGTTGTTGCACACGTCAATGAATACCGTAAATGGAACAATACGCGTGCGAACACAACTTCTGCGTATGAATGTGACTGTCTCAAAAGCCTTCAAACTGGAGTAACACCAAAGGATGATTAAAAATATATACGTACCAAGACAAAACGCGACACTTCAAGTGCTTGTAGACTAAGTAACAGAAAGGCTTGTGCTTGTCTCCACCAGTAGGGGCAAAAAGTTTCTATGATTACGTAAGACTTTATTTAAAGTTTTGTCTACTGACCCAAACAATAACACCCCTGGCAATATTTTGCCATGAAAGCAACATTTTGACAAAACACCAGCTAACCCATCGCTCATCCCTATTTCAGACCCACAGCTGAAGCAAACTCAACTCGCCTGGACTATCTGGTATTTGCTGGGGTTTGGTTCTGGAAGAACTGACTGTTTTTAAACGATCAGAACTGGCTCTATATAATTATTTCTACGTTACCACCGCTGCTTCAGGAATTCAGCTTTTGTAGGCATCGTGGAACCATACAGACACTCAGTTCTGAATTTTCACATGGAGATTGCTTGAAAATGCCAACAGTCCAACGGTGTCCAAAACCCTCAGTCTATGAATCTACCAGATTCAGCAGATGGCAGGGGCGGGAAAGCAAGGGGAGAAGCCTGTAGATACTGGAAAACCATATATTAAAAAAAAAAACCTAAAACAAGATCAAACTAGTGCTGGGGGCAATCGAAGGTATGAGGACAGAAGTAGTAATCAGGCTATATTAAATTGCCTTACAATTTGTCCTCCTCAGTCCTGCATTCGCAATGTCCTGGCTAACCTGATCATCAATTCCGTCTGCTTCGAGGGACTGCGAATAGTGGGAAGGGGGAAGAACCTGCTAGGAAGAGAAAGACCCGAGTCTCCACAGTAAAAAAGAACACTGGTTAAGAAGTTAGAAGATAACACAAAGTTCTGACTTTGTGTAAGAGGAGTAAATGGATACGCCAGGGAGAAGAAAAGGGGAGGAGGCATGACTGCTGTACTGTAATCTCGCACGTCCTGCAGCTTCTTAGAACTAAATACTCTGAACAACCACAATGCAAAGAAGGGAAAAAAAAACCCAAAACAAGCAAACATCAAGATAGGATTATAGATCACTAACGAGCCAAAAACCAGAAGAAATAATGTGGATGTGGGCGTTTATCAACTCATACAAAGGCTTTGGAGAAAAACTAAAGAAACCCATCAATTTCAAGCTACCACCTCAGCACCCTTAATTCTCAGCTGTTGGTGAGATCCTACAGCAACCACGATGCTCTCCTATGATCTCGTGGCAGCCCCTGCAACCACGTGAAGTTATGNGATTATAGATCACTAATGAGCCAAAAACCAGAAGAAATAACGTGGATGTGGGCGTTTATCAACTCATACAAAGGCTTTGGAGAAAAACTAAAGAAACCCATCAATTTCAAGCTACCACCTCAGCACCCTTAATTCTCAGCTGTTGGTGAGATCCTACAGCAACCACGATGCTCTCCTATGATCTCGTGGCAGCCCCTGCAACCACGTGAAGTTATGCACATATATATGTGTGTGTGTGTATATATATGTGTGTGTGTATATATATATATACACACAGCCTCACAGAGGTGCTTTGCTGGATTACATGACCGAGAAGGGGACTCTAAGAACATTTCTAAGCAATGCACAAGGACAGCTAGCCTAACCAGCGCTGGGAAAAAAAATACTCTGGAATATGGCAGAAAACAATCTGCCAGACAAGTATCGAAGATAGCTTTGTTTTGCTAAGTGGCACGAAGTAACAGGACTGGAAAGAAGGAAAGTTTGTAAGAAGGTTTCAAATGTCAAAATACTAAAAAGTGGGCATAAAAAGACAGTTTTAATCTGAATAAAAGACTCCGCTAGCGAAGGCCTCATTTAAAGACCGTCATTCATGCTGATGGGCACAGAAAGAAAGCTCACAGCAGGTAGCGAGGGAACTTGCAGGACTTACTGCCATGGGCAGTTGTTGAAGCAGACAGCAGCAGCTGCAGGAAAGGACGGGATAAATTCACAGAAAACAAGCCCATTAAAGGCATGGCTCTGCCCTCACAACTGCGGCTGCTAGGAAAACAAAAGGGAACTTAGAAAGAAGGTAAGAACTGCTCGACTCCTCTGTCTTAAGCTAAGCTGCACTGCAAATGCAATCGTCACTGGTTTTGCTTATGGCCTTACATGTTTACCTGGACACATTCTGAAAAGCACATTATTTTTTAGTGCAAATATAAAACAACAGGAAGCTACAAAGTCCAACTTAGCTTTTGAACGAGCAATGGAAATTAATAATAATAAAGGTACACCCACTACCAAGGGGGCACCAAATGTGAAGTAGAGGCCGCTTCAGAACCCACTTTTATGTGATTTTTACTTTATGTGATTTTTTACGGGGTGCTCAGGGAGATCTGCTCTTGGACAATCCTTACGCTGCTTTGAAGGACAACGTAACACCAAGACAAATCCCATACTTAAGAAGAGATAAGGGACCTTCAGAACACGTACCCCAAGCACAAAACACACCCTGTCTGCAGACACCACACGGTCCGTTAGCTCCAGCATTCCCTGACAAATTCTGAAGTACATCACACGAATCCCAGAAAGCATTTGCCACATCCTTCCGGAAGATACTCGATTAATAAAGTGTGCCTAATGAAAGTGAAGCGCAAATAGCGATGGAACACCCGCAGCTGTTAGTAAAAACAGTAGTGAGTATTTTGACAAAGGGAGCTAAACTCACTCTTCTCTCAAGGATGTCTACTCAATTAAAATATCCTCTGAAGTAAAATGCCTACTAAAAATGCTCTCTGGGAAATAAGGTATTTACCAGTTACCAGTCCCTTTGGAACTGCCATCATATACTTACACTTCTGGGACGTCATATACTTACACTTCTGGGACGCATCCAGGACTCAACCAACTTCCTAGGTAAGACAATCCGGCAGAATCTCCGTAATGCGATCCCAGAGATCGCATTTCAAAGGTAACAGCACAAANACCCCAAGCACAAAACACACCCTGTCTGCAGACACCACACGGTCCGTTAGCTCCAGCATTCCCTGACAAATTCTGAAGTACATCACACGAATCCCAGAAAGCATTTGCAACATCCTTCCGGAAGATACTCGATTACTAAAGTGTGCCTAATGAAAGTGAAACGCAAATAGCGATGGAACACCCGCAGCTGTTAGTAAAAACAGTAGTGAGTATTTTGACAAAGGGAGCTAAACTCACTCTTCTCTCAAGGATGTCTACTCAATTAAAATATCCTCTGAAGTAAAATGCCTACTAAAAATGCTCTCTGGGAAATAAGGTATTTACCAGTTACCAGTCCCTTTGGAACTGCCATCATATACTTACACTTCTGGGACGTCATATACTTACACTTCTGGGACGCATCCAGGACTCAACCAACTTCCTAGGTAAGACAATCCGGCAGAATCTCCGTAATGCGATCCCAGAGATCGCATTTCAAAGGTAACAGCACAAAACTCCTCTAATCCCTAAATGCCTAAATTTGAAATTCAACATCCTAGAATTTTCCAACCATTGAACTTCAACAATGTGAAAAAAGAAAAAAGACTGGATAAATACAATTTGAAGAGATAATGGTCAAAAATTTGTAATTGCTTGGAAATGACTTAGAGTTCAAAGAAAGCTTAAACGGAGTGATGGGGAGAAATTATCTTCCGTTTTATGGGCATTTTTTTGCCATTTAAAATCCAAACCGGAGCTGTACGCTAGAAAGCGAGTGCAGAACCTACCCCTTTTAGAAGTTCACTTCCTAAATTTATTCCACAGACCTGGCTACAGCGAGCAGCTTTGGGAAGGGCTGTCGGCGATGCGAACAAAGACTACCCCCCTTCCCACTATGAGTAACAGAAGTCAACAAAGAGACGTGGTCTGGAAAAAACACAGCTAGCGGATTATTTTCTAGCAAATGGGTCTGGGTCTTAGGCTGCTTTCCCTTCGGCAGACATCGACAGCAACCAAATCACACCACCGACCTAACATGAGACAACAGGAATTTCTGTTCTGCGAGGCGCAGCTTGTCGCTTACCGAATATTCTGGGCTTACGCAGTATCTTAGTACGCTTCTATTATTGCTGGAAACGCCTGACATGCAAAACCCAAAATTTTCTTGATCTATAAAAGCAAGGAAGCGTAATTTTGTTGTCTTTTTCAAGACTCGCTTCTCTTTCAACTACCCTACCCCACAGAACAATGCACCACAAAAACAACCTTCACTGAAACAACACCAACAAGCTGTGGGTAACAGTTTACCATGCCTACACAACGCACACCCCGGGAGTCAAAGAGACAGCCCCTGCGCTGAAGGAACAAACGCTGACAATTCCTATCTTCGGCCATGTGTTACTGCCTTGGATTCTACACTCGTCTTTGCAAAGGCTGAACCAAATCTGATGCATCTTCGGATTAACAGAAGTTAATCCCTGACCTATTACAGTGCAGACCTGCAATAGAAAGCCGCTGCACAGAAAACAGCGGAAGAGGTTAACTCGCCTCTCGCAGAGATCTCAGCTACCATTACCAAGCCCTTCCCACCCTAGCGCAGTGGAAGTCCTTTTGGAAGGGAAACAAAAGCGTCTTCATTAAATACCCAGCTTAAGTTGCTTAGAGGTGTTTGGCTACTGCTGCGTGACCTACTGCAACTCCTTCCTGAAGAGCCCTGGATGACTTGAATGGTTACAAGAAGTTGCCATATGGTGCTGCCATTTCCTCATAACCCAGGGGACAGCAAATGCAATCCTGCAATCCAGAACACAGGAGATGCAAGATTAAGTCAGGACACCATGAGCCGAACAAACCCTAGCTAAACAAAAGGCAACACACCAGCCATGATCTTTCCTATGAGCTCCACCCGGTGCACAAGGACCAGGGACACACACGAAAAATTTCGTTCCTCTCCAAATGCGAGAGAAAGAACTAGAATCGCTGATGGATCGCTCCCTTTTCTGCCATCTCCAGGTACTCGGAGCTTGATGGGTATGTGAAAACAAAACCATAAAGCGCTTCCACTGTCCCAAGTGTATTTCTAGAGCATCTCCGAAAGGGATTAGAAAGGCACCGATGGCAAATTATTTTTCAGGGAGAATCAGTCTGGTGAAATCACTGAAAGAGCAGTTATGCAAATATTTGGTTAGGGAAAATAGAAAGTAGCGCATCAAATAACTCACCCTTGCTCTAGTGTTTCCAGTTTAATTTCTAACATTCAAACTCGGCTGTAACCTCCCTCTCTCGCCCTTAGTCCGAGTCATTCTTAAAAATAGCATTCTTTACGTTCAAAGAAGATTTACAACTCAAGCTCCTTAAGTCCCAGACGCAAAACTGAGACGCGTTTTTCTCAGTACACCGACAACTGTAGCTCTGAAATATTTTAAGAAAACTGAATTTTTCTCCCTGTGGGACTGTTTCTCCAATCTTCCTAACAGAAGTACTTAGCGTACTCGCAGATACGGCAGGTGCTCCGTCAGAACCACAGTTCCGTACGTTTTAAGACCTTAGATGAACGAAATCGTACAACCAAAAGGTGAATCTCTATCATCAAACATTAAGTCCATTTTTGGTAGGTTTGATTCACAGCTGAGGAAAGGTCTCGTTTAAAAATTATTACGTTTTGTTTTACAATATGATGCTTTTGGCTTTATTTATTAGAATAAGCCTTAAAGAGAGCATTAATAGCCAGGACTTTCCGAAAGCATTACCAAGACTAGAAAAAGCATATAGTACATAAAAATTAAAGGCTGCAAACATCTCCCTTTTACTTCATGTACACAAAGGACACAGTAGCAAGAATCCAAACTTTATATGGGAGCAGATCTCTAACACATTCAGTAATAAAATTACTAAGTAATAAAATTATTTTTTCAGAAGCTACTAGTGGTAACTGAATACTTGTGGTAACTGAATATTACTGCCCAAGGAGAAAATGAAGTCTATTTCTTCCTAAAGCGAGTGCATGGTTAAACCTTAACCTGCGATTAGTTCTAGAAGAGATGGGTTATAGGGAAACATTGAGGATGTCCAAAAACTCATTTTCTCCTATAGAAACAGTGGATTAACAGCCCTTAATTCACGGGGCTGGTAAGAGCATCATACAGCTGTTCCGATGACCTCGAATGTCTGTAATAGGGACACGTAATGCAGGGGAGAGAGCTCAAACTGACGGGATACCTGAGCGTTTCTGACCCTGGTAGTGACTTAGTGAAAAAACCTTACACCCCTCCCGGATATTATTCCTCCTTAGTTTCCTTTGGGCCCGTTTTCCTTAGTCTCCCGAACTACACTTCTCCCTCCACCCCTCTGTTCCAGCTCCTCACGCACTCCTCCTGCTTCATACAACCCTCCTGCACCTATTTTCCACACCCAAAGCATCTCGAAAAACACGGTGCTACACAGCACTCACGACCGCGCGGACGTACACGGCTATCGCTTCTCACGATTACGCGCTTACTTTGTCCTGTTCGCTGTCACGCGATGAGCCTGCAATGCTCCCACAGGTAGAAAATTATGAAGAGCACAGTAGCTCAGACGCAATTTGATGCCGTGAAAATCACATGTCTAAAGTAAGATCTTAAAGTGCTAAAACTCACAAAATTAGGTTTTGTCTTAACATGCCACTACACTACAAAATTTACTAATAAGGCAAAGACGTGCAAAACTAGAAGATGGCGTCGCAGCTAACACAACAAGCCAGCGTCCACCAAGAACAGGCACTGGCTTCTTTGACGACGTTACGCAGGTCACTCACGGCACTTCTCAGCTGCCCGTTGGTTTTGACCACTCTGCCAACGTGAAGTTATTTTAATCTACAGCCAGGCGGAGAAATTGCATCATGAAAACTTACAGATCAGACTGCTTGGGTTTAACCTCCGATTTGCTTTTATTCTCCAGGGCTGGCTGTAACAGATACCGTGCTCCCGCAAAATGGAGGAAGGAAGGGCAAAAGACAGCAGCGAAGCATGCCAAAAAATCCCTTCCTGTGGCGCCAACGGAGGCCAACAAGGAACCTTTGGAACGCCCACCTTCTCTCCCTGCGACCTAACCATCTCCAGGCTCCGGGGTTTATTACCGTAGAAGAAATTACAGAAATTCACACAGGCCACCTCCTCCTCCCCAAGAGGATGAGGAGTAACAGCTATGTCAGCCAGCTGCGTTTTTGCCACTCCCGCAACGTTTGCTGGATGACAAGCGAGCCTTGTTTGCCCGCAGGGCATATTTGGGAGTGATTATCTCTTCGCTTCCTAGTTTCCTAATGTCAAAGCAAGTTTTGAAATCATGCTTGAAAACAATAAATCACTACAAGGCTGCATTCAGCGATCACAAACAACTTCAACACATGAACACATTCTTTGGTGATTAACTATTACTCAAAAAAAAAAAATCTCTAAAACGTTTTCAGACCAAACTATGCGCACATGGACAGAGGGCATTAAAGCACCAAGCAGAATAAAAGAGACACACGTTTAAGCCGTCAAGTTTAACTAAAGATGGATGGAAGCTTTGTGGCAAGGGAGACTGGGAGAGCAGTCGGGCTGGACAACAGCAACTGTGGATTAGAGGGGATCTTCGGCCCTTCTGCTCCACAAGTGCCTCCCCATCTGTAAACGCTACGGTGCTTCACGGAGCTGAGGAGCCATGCGGATCAAGACAAGACACGGGCAAAGCCACCTGTAATATAACAGTGACTAAGCGGTAACGGAGAAAAAGTACAACTATGGCATACAATGCAGATTTCAATTTGCCCATCTTGGTTACAACCCGCCACTTGCTTTTTCCCTTTACTTGCCACGGGCTGTAATTTAGCAGAGCAGGTCTCCATTAAGGCGAACCAGACAGACCTGTTAGAGCAGCAGTGTAAATCACGCTCGCCGAGGACAGGAGTGCAAAACTAAACTGGCACACGGAAAGGGAGCAGGCAATTCCTGAGACAGCTGGAAGAGGAAACTGGGAAAATAAAAACAAATGGGTGGCTGGGTGGAACACCTATCCACCTGGCTCAGCTGGACATACACCAGGCACACACAGCTTCCGAAGCAGAAGCTTAGGAAGACCGGCACCACAGCTAGAAGCGGACAGGCTCGCGTAATCAAACGCTTCAGCTACGCTTCATAAAACTCAAGTTTATCTTGAATGAGAAAGCGACTGTACCAACTTCCTTTTAAACTGTAAGAAACACATCGAATACATAATGAAAAAATATCCAGTGAGGATTAGCGTGGTTCTCGGGAAAGGCACTACACAAGCCCAGCTTTGAAGTGGCGTTTCCAAACATGCTCCACAAAAATCAGGACAATTTTCTAAAGAAACTTTGCACAGGCCACTCGGGTGTCTGTCGGAGAGCTGACTCTAACGTACAATTTCCTTTACTGTACCCTGAGCACATAAAAAGGGGACCGATAGTTCCACTTGCAATGCAAGTCGTGAAACCTTGCTGGTTACATAAGCAATACGTGCACCTCCGTGATCTGAGTTAGCGTCTTGCTGTTCAGACCTATCATTAGGTCACTGCTGTTTTTACAGTAGATGATGGTATAAAAAGTCTCCAAGTCCGGAGATTAAATGACAGTAAAGCAGAGACAGCCAACAGAAAGTATCAGTACCAACCTGACGCCCTAGATTTTAAAAATAAATGAACCCCAAGCTATTTGCTGAAGTTCCTGGTGACTGCAAAGCTGGCACCGACTTCAAATGCAGAACCAGCTGTGGCAAACAAGTCCATCTTGTGCCTAACCAGAAAATCTAAGTCTACATAAGTCCGCACGAGGACTACGTGACAAGCGTTTCGTTCTCCTCTCAGGCACGTACGTCCACTTACAGCACAGCATACAGGTGGGACGACGTCTACAAAACAGAGTTCTGAGAGAAACATGAAGCACCCAGTCCCGCAGACGGTGGTAACAGCGACCACAAATTATCACAAGTAATCAGACCTCGGTGACCTCCGCAAGAGAGCGATAATTTGCACGTTTACACACATTCGTGTATTTATTTGCCGTAACCGAGCTAGCCTGCACCCTGCCCTGGACTTGCTTCTCACCCTATCAAAGATTAGCTACCTAACAAGCAATCCTTAATAAAACCTAAGCTTACAGGAAAAACTTCAAGAAGACATCCTTATCTGCGTATACAGAAAGTCTCAAACACTTCATCAAAGAGAACGTCTCCACAACGAGTTAACTAAAAATATTTAAAGAATGAGAAAACTTCCTTGCTTAATCAGGCGCCCAATCTATAAAACAAAAAAAAGAAACCAAAGACTCTGGATTGGAACAATCTTCCAACTTCCAATATTCACAGTGTGGGCAGACAAGGCTGCTCACCGTATTCTAGGGCTCAAAACCACTAACCAACTTCTTTATAATCCTGCAGACCAGTCCAAAACCAAACTAACTATAAACATTAACAGAAATGCTATTAATTTGTGCTGCAGAAATTGATTTGTTAAATGATTTCAGCAGCTTCCGATTATGGGCTGTACCTACCAGTCCTGCTGAGCTACCAATGCAGTAACTGACTGATTGAGAGATGAAACATACTGAAACTAGACGTGTTAACTTTAAAATAGCAAACCAGTATTAAGGCGAGACTGCAGTTCAAGGTTAACTCGGCATATGAGCATATCGGGCACCTGCATCTCCCCTACAGAACCTGCAACTGGCTTTTCAACGGACTACAGCGCAGACCGGACAAAACCGATTCAGTACTAAAACATGTTCCTCGTTAAAGCTGCGCTGCCCCTCCTCCTGGCGAGGCGACCACGTTCTCCGTGGACGGGAAAGACCCTGTTTCTCTCTGGGCCTTGGGAAATCTTTATAAGCTTCAGAATGTTTAAACACTACGTTTTGACAGGATTACATTTGCACACCTAATATGATACAAAGACTTCTATTTGGAGCTCTTTTCTTCCTTTAACAAGGCTCTAGGTGTTTTAGGAATACATTTTACACGTCTCCGGTCAGAGGGGAGCAAAAGTTTTATAAAAAAATCTTGTTTACAGAAAGTATTATTTAACAGGCAAACGTGTTTGTTGTTAGAGCCGGCTGCTCTTCTGAAATTAAAACGTTATAAAGCAGTGTTTATAAATTAACCTGCATTAAAAGTACATTATACTATTAGTAGTTATTTATTCCATTTCATAATTTACCAGTGTAAAGGCAGGCGCACCGGTGAGAGCAGCCTGTTGACTCTACTCGTCAACACAGCATGACTAACTCCCAAGTTAGAAAAACTATGCTTCCAGCAGAACAGCGAGTAACCTGGGCTCGCCCTCAAGGAGGACTGCAAAACCCAAACCCCAAAACAGTAAAAAGTCACAGACTCACAAACTCCAGGAACTTAATCTGAAACACTTTGCCTGCTACTGCCGCAGAGTTTTAATAAGCAGCCATGCCCTATCTCCAGCAATCCCTGTGGATTACTAGTTTGCTTTTTACACAGCACTCTTTTTGGAACACACAGCATGACACAACTTAGGCTATTTCACAACCAAAAGCAGGAAGGTGAAAACAAGAATCAGCAGCTCCCGGGTCTGCCCTGAACCTGTCACTAAATCACGGTGCGATTTTCGGGCCAGTCAGTCAGCTCGTGCGGCCCTCCGCTTCCAAATTTGTAACCCGGAATTAGCAACTCTTTCTCCAGTGAGGGAACAGTTATGTTCGCTCACAAGCCCTTTTTTCCCACCCCACCCCACCCCAGGGTTTTTCAGTCCTCTGAAGCAAGTACCAAGCACGGTTGTGGAGCTGTGTGGGGAGGAGAGCCTGAAGCCCAGCTGTCGAAAACCAGCGTTTTTAACTCCTGCAGTTGTGTCATGAACACTCTGAGTAGATGTAGACTGAAGGACTGGTTGCTGTCACCCTGGCACAGTATTTTTGGAACTAGTTAGGGAGGCCAGGACTGCCTGGAGAAAGGATTTGAATTTCCAGCAGCTGCAGGAGAGAAAGGGAGGGAGGAACAGAGGTCCTTTCACCAGGAACAGGACTCTGGTTTTCTGCGCATGGGGATTGAGAGGTGGCAAAGATAACGTCAGTCAGACCTTAATCTGCATAAAAAAAGATCCAGTTAAACGTGTAAGGTGTAATCTGGCAAGAAAATGACGTTAAATATGGATCTAGTGAGAGATTCTGGTATGAGCAAAAACAAAGGGAAACAAAAAACCCAAACCAAACCCAACTCCAAGCACCCTTTCCTACCTGACTAGCAGCGCCAGGGCAAGGGAGAGAAAGAACAATGGTGACATTCAACAGACACCCGCTGGAAAGTGCAATTTATGGAAAGAAATGGAAAACAGTCCCCCTTCCCGGCCAGAATAAAGGAAGATGTAAAACGCATGCATTCCAAAAAATAAAACCCTGCTAATAATGCACTTCTAATGCAGTGACACCCCCCCCTTGCATTCCACACCCCCCCACACCACCACCACCACCACCACCCCAGTCCTCGCCCCGGTCTTCCAGCCTGAAGGTGACCTGCCCCCACAAAAACATCGTTAACCCCCTAGGCACATTAACACAGCATCATCATCATCATCATCATCATCACCCCACTAGTATCACCATTATGAGAAGCGGAGAGAGAGAAGAATGTTACTCGACCTTTCGTCCCCTGCATGTTGCCTGTCAGAGTCGGGCATGTTTGGGTCAAGAACTGGGTTTGGGGGTTTGGAGAACAGGCTTTCAAAGGCCATTGTGCTGGCTGTGGTGTGGTGAGGAGGAGGAGGAGGAGGGAGGTGGAGGAAGGCAGGACACTGCCGCTGCCCGTGGTGCGGAGGGAGGAGGAGGAGGTGGCGGCGGCGCGCACAGCCGCTCTGGGGGCGGCTCGGTGAGGAGGAGGGTCGGGTCCCTCAGTGAGGAGAGATGATGAAGGTTTCACTCACGGTTACTTAGTGAGACACTAACGGGCACTCAGTGCAGGGCGAGGCTGCACAGGCTGAGCCCGGCCGCCCCGCGCGGGCACGAGGAGGAGGAGGAGGCAGCGGCGGCGGCGGCTCGGAGGAGCAGGCCCGGGGCACAGGAGAACGAGAGGACACACACACGGGGGAAGGGACGTGCTGGTGGCCGGAGATGGCTGCCCTATTTCTTCCTTACAAACATGGCGCCCGCTCGAGGCACTCTCACAAAATGGCGGCGGCGGCAGCGGCGGAGGAGAAGGAGGAGGAGGAGGAGGAGAACG
>VZSC01010116.1:48939-76903 GCA_013398225.1 Steatornis caripensis | reverse complement strand
CAACCCCTACAGCCCCGTCCCCAGCCCCTACAGCCCCGTCCCCAGCCCCAGCACCCTCGTCCCCAGCCCAGCACCCCCGCAGGAGAGGCGAGAGGCACCGGGCAGCACACAGGGTCCCGGCCCCACCTACACACCGTTGATGTAGAGCAGCCGCTGCGATGGGAAGAGCACAAATCCCCCTAAACGGGGAAGGGACCGCAGGGAAGAAGAGCCAAGCCATCGCAGGGTGGCTTCACCCCTCCTGGGACCCCCCTTACAGACTCCTGTCTCCACGTCGTTGCAACAGAACCTATCGTTTTCTCGGTGCGCAGCCGGGACAGACAGAAACCTGCTGTCTGGGAGAAGGGGGTTTTGAAGCATCCACTGTTCCCGTTTGGGCTCCGCTTGCAATTTTCCGCAGGGATGTCTCGCAGCGTGAAAACCCGCAGCGGGCTGTGCAGCAGGCGCCCAGACCATCCACAGGGCCGCCCATCACAAAAGCCACAACAAAAACAAATGGTGAAGAAGGGGAAAAAAAAATAAGGCCACGCGAGGCTGGCTGCACCCTCGCCGTTTGGTGGTGGCACAGCCAAACCCATGCGGGCTGGTACCAGGGAGCTCGCTTGTGCCCACCGTGTGCCCCCACAACTCCGTGCCATCCATCCCGGCCACGCTCTGTTACCCCCGGGGGGGCTCGGGGCTGCCCCTCACCTGTGAGCCGTGGCGAGCTCAAATACCAGAGCCTCCCACTACAGAAAAAATAGTTACGGCATTTAATTACAAGCCCCAGCGACTTCAGCCCAGGAAAGGGCTCCTGGGAAGGGCCAGACTCCGCCATGAAAATAACGCAGGAAGAAATAAAACAGACGACCGTTTATTAAAATATACCCTCTCTGTCCTTTTCTCGAAGCCCACGTACACCCCGCAGGCTCCCCCTTTCACAGCAGCACTTCAGAGTCCTCCACGCAGCTATCGGCGCACGGCAGCCCTGGCACGAGCGAGCTGCCGGCGGGCAAGGTGCCGGCCTGGGTCCACGCCGAGCCCTCGCCGGCCGCCCCCTCGGGCAGCAGTGGGACGTAGGGCTCCTCCACGGGGCCGCCGAGCTGCTCCTCCAGGACGTACCTCGTCCCCCATGGTTCATTGTGGTGGATGTCCACGGCCACCAGCGCCGCCTCCGCTCGCGGGGAGCAGGGCTCGGCAACGTCCCCGGGGTCCAAATCAGAGTCCGCTTGGGGGAAGCCCGAATCCTGGGTGGAGTCCGGGCTCTCCTCGGGCAGGCTGGTGTTGATGTAGATGACGTCTCCGGAGCCCCTGACGGCAGGCAGGTTTTCCAGCAGCTTCTCCAGATGGACCTTCAGCTGCGAGAAGGGCGGGCGGGCGGCGGGGTCGGCTCTCCAGCACGCAGACATTATTTCATACCTGGAAATCGGGAGAGGAGCGGGGTTATCACTGAGGATGTCACCAGGTGCTGGGCGAGGGGATGTATGGGGGCTAATTCCCTGCTTCTCTCCAAACTGGGCAAGCCCTGAGCTTCTTCGCATTAAACCAAAGCAAAACGGACTCCCTCCTTAGGCTGTTTGCCCAAACTGCAGGGATTTACCAGCCCAGGCTGCCGTCAAAGTCTCTTCCAGCGCCTGGCACTCGCTGAGGGTCGGGCAGAGGCAGCCAGCTGCCGCCCCGTCATCTGCTCCCAGGGAACGTCCCCGTTGAGTCGTCCTTCGGCAGCTGCCTGTTCCCAGGCTGGAGGCGAGGGCACGCTAGAAATTCACAGTGCCTCCCTGTGAGCACATCGCTGCCCGGCACACGCGCTGCCGTCTCCCCTGCCCTCTCGCAGCCTGGATCCGATAAAAGGTTTCTTTGCCCGCTTCCTTCAGGGGCAGGCGTTGGAGAGGGGCCTTTCGGGAACCGCTGTGCCACTCCAAGCAGCTTTGCCAGTTTGACGGGTTTGTATTCGAAGCTCTTAGCCGTGGGGGGGGGGTTAAACATTTTCAGCTGCAATGGCACCGGAGGAAAAACTCGGGAAGAAATCTCGGGAGAAAACCCCTTGCTGAGCTGCTCAGAACTGCCAAGTTTTGAGGTTTCCACATCTTCCCTTTCCAGATTCATAGCGTTTAGGCACTGAAGGACCCTGAGTAACCACGGGGAGTTTTGTGGGGCAGAGAAGAGGGTGAGCAGCCAAGACCTTCTGGCCAAAACTATCTTAATAAAAATAATAAAATAAATAAACAAAACACCGAGAAGCCCGATTCCTCACCACAAACTGCAGAGGGCACTGCTCCTGTCCCCGCAGGACCAGCCAGGTGACCTGGCTTTTATTAGGCACGACAAAACTCGGGAGATTATGCAAATATCGAAGGGTCTGATGTTTTTGTTTACGTGACGCTTTCTTCGAAAATCTGACCCACCCCGTTATTCCGGCCAGCTTTCCTCTGAGAGCTAACCTGAGCGTGCGATCTTGTCGGCTCCCCGCCTGTCAACCCCACCAAGGAAGAAAAGGTTAAATCCTTGCTTTAAGACGCTTTCTTAAACCCAGTCTTTAATAACTGTCGTTTCTGGGGGCTGTGGGAGAAGCGGAGGGGGTGAGACGGAAGGTCCCTCCCTCGCTGGTGCAGACCTGCCTTACTCCACTCTAGCAGCGGCAGGTGGGAGCACGGGCACGCCAGAGTGGCCCGCTCGCGCTGCGATGCGCAGCTTTGCGGGCTTTCGTAGCGCTAAGCCACGAATCCACCGTACGAGTAGTTCTCGTGTCCTTCAAGAAAGGACATCGGCAACGGAGAGCCACGAAGCACAGAGAGTAGCACCCCAAAGAAACCACCTCAGCTAAGGGCGAGCGACGCGCGGGTTGTCTGCGGGCAGAGAGCGAAAGGGCTGCGCGACAGCCTAGGAACAGGGTTACGTCACTCACAGCTCATCCAAGCAGTCCTCGGGCTTTTTCAGGCGCTGCCCGTGGAAGAGGTACTCATAGATCTCGTGGTTCTGCACTCCTGGGTAGGGCGTCATCCCTCGGGTCGCTATCTCCCACATGGTAACGCCAAATGCCCACTGCGAGGACAAAGGCAAAGCACGCTGAAAGGACGCTTCCAGGAGGAATGAATGAGTCTTTTCATGGGGAAAGGTCACTGCCTGGCGTCCGCTGGGCCCTCACACAATGCCAAGAGTTGTCGCTCCGGTCCTGCCCTCCTCAAAATTGGAAATAATAAGTAATGCCACAGAAGAGGCAAGCGGCCCACTCAATAAACCTATTCCAGGACTCTGGGCAGGCAATGAAAGGTCAGCGCGTCCCGTTACCGACAGCCTCCCGCTCCTCCGGCTTCGCGCTCCCAGGGTACAAGAACAACCGCAACGAAAAGGGCAGACGGCTCAGCCCAGGGATCGGTGCCCAGCTTCGCCTGCTGCCACCTGGCTGCCCAGCCACGTGGACCTACCACATCGCTCTTGGTGGTGTAGACGCGGTCAGCCAGGGACTCGATGGCAATCCACTTCACTGGCATTTTTGCTATTCGGCCCTGACGGTAGTAATCACCGCTGTAAATCTTCTTCGACAACCCAAAGTCTGCCACGCACACCGTCATGTCGTCCCGTAACCTGTCAGGCGGAAACAGGGATGAGAAGATAGAAAAGTTTGACGCCCCAAATTCTGAAGCGGAAACCTGAGGCTGAGCTCTTTTCCCATGTCTCTCAAGACCAAGGGAGGTTTTATTGAAGGAAGCCAAGTTGTGCCGTAAAACCACAGGGCTTCTCCACTGGTGTTCACCTACCCAGGACGAAGCAGAGGAAAACAAACTCACATGCAGTTTCGAGCCGCCAAATCCCTGTGGAGAAAGTGCCGACTGCTCAGATACTCCATCCCCAGGGCGATATCGACCATGAACTTCACCAGCGTCTGCAGGGGCACAAACTGGGAAGGGAAGGGGCGGGTGAGACAGGACAAGCCTTTGGGAAACACATTCGGTTTGATCCGAAACGCTTCCCCATCCCGGGCTGCCGGCTGACGTCCCAGTGGTCTCACTGGCCTCCGAGAGCACCGGGAGCCCCCAGCAGCAGCCGCTGTGGCCTCTCTCGTCCCCGCCAGGCTAACGCCCTCAGGCTGCAAGATTTATTGAACCACAAGCCTGCAGGAGCCGCAGATGCGGGGACAGTTTTAGTAACGACCCCCAGCACTGCCTGCCAGGCTGTGCTGCTACCCAGAAGGGCCCATCCCGGCAAACCGCTGCGGTTTGCTGCCGTGGTGGACACCTTTCCCACCCCAAGCTCCTCCTTCCGCGTCTCCAGAGTGCAGCCTCCAACGAGACGTTGCTTCCTTCTCGCCTTTCCCCCTGGCTGCCTTCACATCACGTATTTTGGCTACAAAACAGCTGTGCAGAACAGGACCCTGGTGCAGAGCCAGTTGACCGTGGCTCAGCAGCGCGCCTTTGTGCCAACGAGGGCCAACCTCGTAGCAGGCTGCATTAGCAAGAGTGCAGCCAGCAGGTCGAGAGAAACTATTCTGCCCCTTAATTTGGCACTGGTGGGGCCACATTTGCATGCTGTGTCCCATCTGGGGCTCCTCAGCAGGAGAAAGACATGTTGGAGCAAGCCCATAGGTGACCACTAAGATGGCGTACGAGGAGAACCCCAGATAACTGGGCTTGTGCAGCCCGGAGAAGGCAAGGGCAGAATCGCACAGCCTTCTGTGGAGCTGCATCCCACTGCAGCCGCCTGACAAAGGCAGGAAGCAGGGCTGCAACCAAGTACCCTTGATGTTCTCAAAAAACAAAGGGAGGTTTGTCCTCAAAAGCGGCCCCGGTCCCACCTCGCTCCTCGCAGACACGGCGCCCTCCGCTCCCTGCGCTGCTTACCTGCGGGGCCATCTCCAGCCGCGAGCGAAGCAGAAAGCTGTGCAGGTCACCATACTTCATGAACGGGAGAATCACCATGGGTTTGGGGACCTGCTGGGAGCTCAGCTCGATGCACACGCCTGGAAAACACAGCCCCGTGGGCAAAGGCACCACACTGCCTCCGCAGACATCCGTGCGGGACCCGAGCACTCCCCTGTCCCGCTCCACCGCCAAATCCCAGCTGGGGGGCAGGGAGTGACAGCCCATACCTAGAAGCTTGATGACATTGGGATGGTCAAAGTCCTTCATGCACGCTGCTTCGCTGAGGAACTCTTCTATCTCCCTTTGGGAAAAGTTATCCACTGGGAAGGCGAGAAAAAGGAGGAGGTTTAAAACCCCAAGCGCTTTAACACCCCAAATCACCGCTGCCATCTCCCTTCACAGCACAGCTCCTGCATGGGTCAGCGGAAAGGACCACCGGGATGTCTCTGCCATCCTTGGCTGTCTGATATGAGTGCCCCTTTCTGACTGGCACCATGAGCTGCGGCGGAGAGGCCAGCATCCCCACAAAACGGTGTCAGGATGCAGAGAGAGCACCACCTGAGACGAGCAGCAGGAGCGCCAGCACCCACTGCGACAAACAACGTAAAGTTCTGCGAGGCCAGGGTGATGACTTACGCTTCATGGTCTTCACAGCCACCTTCTGCGGGATGCCTTCGGGTTGGCTGAGACGCCCCTCCATCACCGACCCAAACTCCCCTGCGCCATGGGAAAGAAGCAAGCACTTTATCCACAGCTCGAAGCACCACCCTCCAGGATACCACTACGTCCTCGAAGACCTGAGACGCTCTAAGACGGAGACCTTGTCCCCAAACAGCTGCGGAGGAGGCCTGTGTCTCATCAGTGGCAGAANTGGCTGAGACGCCCCTCCATCACCGACCCAAACTCCCCTGCACCATGGGAAAGAAGCAAGCACTTTATCCACAGCTCGAAGCACCACCCTCCAGGATACCACTACGTCCTCGAAGACCTGAGACGCTCTAAGACGGAGACCTTGTCCCCAAACAGCTGCGGAGGAGGCCTGTGTCTCATCAGTGGCAGAAGGAGGACGTGGACCCAGGGGTCCCAGCACTTGGTCACCCTGACCCACCATCTCCCCGACATGCCCTGGGCCTGGAGCTGGGGGATGACGTAGGTAACAGCGGCAGGCCCTGCCCCGTGTGTCCAGCCCCAGCTCTCCAGCCCCAGCACTCACCCTCTCCCAGGACCTTCCCCAGGCTGAGGGCGTTTCTGTCCACGACAACATCCTGCAGCTTCTGCTGGAGCTCGCTGCTGACGCCCAGGCTGCCCACTGTGCGAGAAGAGAACAGAAGCCCAGGTCACCTCCAACCTGCAGACACATCGCTGCTGCGATATCCCCACCGACCTCCTTGCGGAGGGATAAACAAAATATACTTACGCGTAAGCTCTATGGCTCTCCGGCAGTAGGACTTCTTGGCCGTGTAGTTCACTGCCAGCTCTGAATTGTTCCTGCTGAAAGCACTCCTGGCGGGACAGAAAACAGATCCTGCTGGGCCGCGTGCAGCTGCTTCTCCTGCGACGAAGGAACCGCCGCTGCAGGGGCGGGCGACCGCAGCGCTGCCCCGGGTATCGGTAGTGAAGGAGGAAACGCACACTCGCCCTCATCTTTTTCATTTCCCTCTTACTGGATCAGTGCCATTGCTTAGATCGTGAGAGCAAAATAGCCGCTTGATAAACAATGCTGATCTGTCAAGGAGTGAGTCACGGAGATTTTGGGGGGGGGAAACGGGGTACTCATTTCCTAATCAGAGAGCAGTCTGTACCGGTAGAAATATGGTGCCCAGATCTACCACTTCNGCACACTCGCCCTCATCTTTTTCATTTCCCTCTTACTGGATCAGTGCCATTGCTTAGATCGTGAGAGCAAAATAGCCGCTTGATAAACAATGCTGATCTGTCAAGGAGTGAGTCACGGAGATTTTGGGGGGGGGAAACGGGGTACTCATTTCCTAATCAGAGAGCAGTCTGTACCGGTAGAAATACGGTGCCCAGATCTACCACTTCCTAAAGCGATCTCTTCTCTTGCCTGATGGACAACTGCAACGCGCCGATGCTCTCTGCTAGCATGCGCAACTCCCATCCTTAGCCAAAAAGAAACTAAAGGGAGATTCGCAACGTGGCCCCAAAACGGTGGTGATGGGCACGCTGCTGGGAGACGCCGTGCAACGCCTCTGGTATGGGGCCGCGCAGAGGTCCAGCTCTGGGAAACAAAAACACAGCGGGTGCTCAAGAGCTCCCAGGGAGTAAGTGTCACAAGGGAAGAGCGACAATGCTACACCAGTTAGGAAAGGGGCTCTTGCGTACCACCAGTTTCCAAACTGGAATGGGGGCGAAGCCACGGGAGATCAGAGTAGATGGGATTCCTTCACCCGCTCAATGAACTCCCTTATTGAAATGATGCTCTTCCGAAGGAGTTAATTTTACCGCGCTTCCGGGCTGGCAGCGGACACGCAAGTGATAACGTTTACATGAAAAGCTGCTAGCACCACGATTGTTTAACACAAATAGCAGCACAGGGCAGCTAAACGCCACTTAGCGAGTCACAAGGGTGAGTGAGTAGCATTGGCTTATCGCAGCAGAAAACAGCCCTTTGTCCGCATTATTAAAGCGCCACTTATGCGGTCCGGTGGCAGTCTCTCTGCCCGACGGGGCTGGTGCCACGCTTAGCCATCGGACCAAGACAGATCTGGTGTGTGATGAGGCAGGAGGGGTTAACCTAGGCCACAGGACACAGGATATTACACATCTCTGCTCTTTCACCTCTGCGTCAAAATGGCAAGGCCACCCTCCCATATGAAGTCGCACAAGTTTACTTCCCTTTAAAAATAGGAATGGTAAGCAAAAGGTGAACTGCTGGGCTAAGGAACGGAGGGGAAGTACCGTCGCTACAGTAAAAATACACTCAGTCCCTCACCACAGGCAGAAAAAAATGACCTGCCCGGCTCGGGGCACCTCCGCAAGCTGTTTTCCCTTCGGCTTACCCATATTTTGTTTCCATGCATCTTTTCTGGATGACCACGGACAAGCAGAGGATCAGCCCGACAGCAATCGTCCCGCAGATAAAGCCCAGGGCTACGATAAAGGAGTCCGTGTTCCCGGAGGCTGGAGTCGAAGAGGGGGCTGAGGTTATTAACCCTAAGAAAATATCCCATTAATGGAGCCAGTGAGAGAGTCAGCCTGCGGCACCAGGGACTGCGTGATGATTTCCCGGGGACTGAAACCAAACTCGGTAAAGCCCAAAGGGTTACACGGGAGAAGAGGGCAGGAGGGCCAAGGTTGTGCGTGGAAAGCAAGTCTCTCCCGGCCACCAAAGCACCCTGAAGGTCCCAGGTTCTTGGCCGATAGCCTGGCCGACGGGGAAAGAGTCAGAAGGAGGATGGAAGGATGCCAAACGGCCTCGGCCCGGCGAGGAAAGCACGCCCTGCACGCTTCCCCGTCATCTTCCCCTGCACCCACGCTGCAGGGGACGGGCAGGGACGAGCATCTCCTTACCTCTGCCAGGGATGAAGACCTCCACCGGGCTGCTGAAGGGCCCCACTCCCCCCTTGGTGACAGCGGCCACACGGACAGAGCAGGTAGCGTTGGTGGCCACCACGGGCAGGACAGCCACGCTCGCGTTCTGCCGGGCTTCAGCGGAGACGTTCTGCTGGAGAGAGGAAGGGAAGAAAAGCCTGGGCTGGGGGAGACAGCGGCACGTCCCCACAGCAGGAGGGAAACCTGGAGATTTACTGAGAATCGTCCCCTTGTCAAACTCCTGTGTTGCTTTGCGTTTACAAGCCTGGAGGAAACGCAGCAGCAAGCTATTTATGGAGAATAATAGCACTGCCTGCAAGAGCCGGATGGGATCTGGAACGGGGCTGAGCAGCACTTCCCATTCAAACCTCACACTGCTGTTGCTCTTTGCTTGTCAACAGCAGCGGGACCAGCAGCCCGAGCCAGAAGAGAGGCAGGAAAGCGATCTCGCAAGGAAAGGGGAAAAGCATTTCGTGCACTGGCCATAACATGCATGGATTTTGACTCCCAGCTTTCATTGAGGTCAGCTTGGCCAACGGAAGCTCGCACCCCTCTTCGCTGCCGACCAGGGATGCCCGTGGCTCGTGCCAAGCATCCCCGTGAGCCTCGGCACCCGCAGAGCCTCGGCGCTCGCCACCGCCGCTCCTCCGCAGGGCATTACGACCGCTTTTAGCAGCGGTGTTCCTGGTTTGATCATTGGAGTGCCCTGCCACAGAAAGTAGATCTTCGGGCAGATATTTTCTGGCTGTGGTTTTGCGTCAAGCTAGTAATATTTCCAGTTTTAAGGGCGTGTTTCCTTGCCTGGTAACACGGCACGAGTCAGCGTGCCCCATGGCACAGACCTTTCTCCTTGGTAAAAACACAAGTGAGTCTTTCCCTGCAAATTCCCTGTCGTTTCCTGGTCTTCTTCACTAAGAAAGTCACGCTGCTGCTCTCCGCTGACCTCCAGCTGCAAAACAGCTGCCCAGTGGTGTCCAAAACATCTGGCGGGCTGCTGCGGCCAGCAGAGCCCAGCTCCTTACCCTGGCTGAACGTCACACGGCTGAGCAAAAGCAACAGCCGAGGGGGATCGGTGGGCGAGGAGGAGGAAATCGGAGCTGCTCCGAGGGAACCGGTTTCTGTTCACAGGCATAAAAAAGCCACAGAAATGGATGTGAAAGGCGCTCCAGGAGCCTGTCCGTGCCATCGGGCTGCGGCGTGAGCTGATACCTGCTGCTGCCTCCGCTCCTGCACTCCTGCTTTCCTCCCGCCTCACGTTCACAGCATCCTTCGGCAGAGACGCTCGCGAGATCCCTTCCCTACCGTCAGCCTAAAAACGCACCAGGACCCTTTCGTATCGCAGACAGCTCTGCTGTGTCATCTGAGGACAGAGCCCAACTGATATCAAACAGACCGTGGAGAGCACGAGCAGACTGGCAAAGCAGACAGCCGTTCTGGCAGGACAGAACTGCCAAAGTTAATGTTTTTTTATGAGTCTTGCGGTAGTTGAGGAATTTCTTCATGTCCCAGCTCCGGCAGCCTTGGCTCGAACAAGAACTGCCGGTTTAAGAAAAAAATAAAACAACCTTTTTGAAGTTTTAAAAATAGTTTTAAAGCTGGCTGTGGAGAAGAAGAGGCCTGCAGGTGGCCCTGCTGACACAGAAATACAGGACTCCCCCACCTTTGTCGTGTTGGGGTTGTTAAACCGAGGGTTATTTTGGGGTACTCCATATTTAGCCTCTCCAGGGCCAAAACTCAGGGACTTCATTTCTGAGGAATCAGAGCTCCACCCGACAGCAAGCGTGTTGCTCTTGTGCTTCAGTCTGTCTGTCCGTCAGCTCAGGAGACGCTCGGGGGTGCGTGGGAGAACCAGGCACCGCACCAGCCCCTGGTGCTCTGCAGAAAGGTTACGGCACCGGCTCGGGCCATTCTCGTGCCTCCTACTTCTGCGACAGCCCTTATAAAGAGACGTGCTGGCCCCTGCCCTCGGCTGGCTCTGACACACAGTTTTGCCTTCCATAAAACCCGGAGGCTGACAAAACAAATCAGCAACAAACACAACTGCTTCCTTCGGTCTGCAAAGCGCCGAGGTCCCTTGCACGAGGTCCCTACCTCCCACCTGAACTCGCTCCCCACTAGAGGGGTTTTTTGAGCCTCCTGAAAGCCAGCGTTAATGAGAACGGTTATGGACCAGGAACCCAAGCAGAAATTTCACCCCGTAAGCATTTGACTAGGGAATTGTATAAACAACAACAACAACAACAAAAGATAGTCTCCCAGGGCTTAAAGGGCAAGCCCTGTTTTTCGCTCTCTGCTTCAGAGACGACAAATATGTCAGCACTTTTTTTTTTCCGCCCTAGTCACAAGACCATAATATTGTTTCCCTGACTTCATTCAGCCTGGATCTATATGCTCCTTTTCAGAGGCGCAAAAGGAGAACAGAAAATGCAGCATCCTACAAAAAAAGGGTGTGAGTCACTTTTTCCACACTGAGTTCAGGCCATCAGTGCCTCTCTGTGCTTTTGGCCTGGGACGGAGGAAGACCAAACCACAGCGCAGAGGTGACAGCTGGACACATCTGTGCAATCCCCAACCGCTGGCAGAGCCTGGACGGGATGTTCTTTTGCCCAGCAGCTGAGACGAGCCAGGACTCTCCAAGAGGTCAAGCCAGCCTCGCCCTAGCAAATTCCTGAAGGCCACTTCCCAAAGCCTGGGAAAGGCAAGCGAGGTTGTGCCAGATGACTTTGTACTCTCATGGACAGGCCTCCGGCCCCAAAATGTTCCTTGAGCTATGAAACTCTGTGCCACGGGTTTGCAGCTGAGTTAATGCATGGAATAAATCCCATCTGAGTAAGGAACGACTCAAAACCCAGGGAACAAATTCTCCCAAACACTTTACGACTTACTCCGTTGCTCAAAGTGCCAAGAGACGCTGCCAAACCTCGACCGCCACTCCAAGGCCATACCAAAGATCGTGAACACTGGGAAGAGCGTCTCACTTCTATTTCAGAGAATAGGAGCCGCGATAGCAAACCTCTCGTCTCCTTCAAGCAGAACGCCTTCTTCCCGATATTAACGACTCGGGGCATTACCATGAGTTACATAAACACGCGCGGGAGAGACCACTTGTATTAAAAAAGCCCGGATGAAAGCACGAGACAGCAGGCAAATAAGCTCAGAAAGAATATATGGAAGCACCAAGGCCAAACTGGACATCCCTGCTTGACACCTGTCAGGATTTTTTCTACGCTTTAGCCATTCTTCCCCATTTCCCCAGTGACTTACCAGCCCCTTGGAGTTCTGCCACCTGTACCAGATGTGATAGCCCTGCAGTTCCCCGTGGATCCTCCCCAGGGGCGGCTTCACCCACCGGATCTCCAGGGAGGAGATGGATTCATTGAATGACACCGTGACGTTCAGTGGCGGAGTGGTCGGAGCTGCAGGAATCAAAGAGAAAGAAGGTGAGGGGAGCCGGGTGGATGGGTGCAGGGGCACGGTACGCTGATGGAAAATGAGCTGTAGCTCAACCAGAAAGCACGCAGTATTTCCTACAGCTTTAATACTTCCAGCAGGTGATTGCCCGTGGGTAAATTTTCTTTCCCCGGTCAACAGAGTTGAGACGTCCCACCCCGTAAGCAACCACGACTGTGGACCAGCATGTCATCCAGAGAGTCCTGCCCAAAGCACAGCTGCACGACCGAGGTGGGGAAACCCTTCGCGGTCTTTGCTACTCATTTCCTACCTCCCTCAGTGGTGCTGGCGGTTATCCAGGGGCTAAACGCCGACCAGCCAACTTCATTCCCGCAGGAAACGCGGATGTTATAGTCCGCCATGGGCCCCAGCTGCTGGATGTGATACACGTGGGGAGGCACCGAGGTGTTGAAGAGCAGCAGTGAGAGGTTGCTTCGTGGAACAACTTCCTTGACCTTAATTGAAAAATCAGTTCACAAACAGGGATTAGTCAGCAACAACCTGCAGGGTGAGACGTGCGGCAGGAATTTTACATCTGTAAACAGGATCCAGAGCCCTGCCTCCCATCCAAACGCCGGCAGGGCCTTGCTCCTGCGCACTGGCCCGTCCCTGCTGAGCGGAAAGCTGACGGCAGGCCATTCGCGGGGCCCACGGCGAGGGCTCCGACGCACGCAGAGAAAGAGTTGTGGTGGGGACGTGGCAGACATATGTGAAATCGCCATCACTGCAGAAAGGGAGACGGGGGGATGATTTGCTCTTTCTTGTGGCGTGGAGCAAAAGGAGCACCCAGTAACATTACCAGGCAGCGCAAACAAACAGAAGAAAGTCCTTTTTCGTGAAACACATCATTAGACCACAGGACTTATCGCCATCAGATGTTGCAGGACTAATCACCAACCTCGTCAGACTCCATCGTTACATTTAGCAGCACGGATGAATTAAATGTAATAAAACCAAGTCATGTTTTTCACGTGAAGAGAAATTGCTCTCTTCTGCGTATCAGGGCTGAAGAGACTCCCCGAAGGGCTGGCTGTTGAGCGCCCCTGTAGCTGCCCGCACAGGCCCTGCAGAAAGCATCCCATTTTGGGGAAGCACAGGCAGTGGGAGGAAAAAGGGAAGAACGAGAACGAGGGACGGCAGCGCGATGAGGCAGTCAACCTGAAGCACAACCCGCAGGACGTGTTTCAGCGTGAAGCACGAGCAGAAAGTCATACAGTCCCCTCAAACGCCTCTATGCATGGTTTTGGGGTGGCAGGAGACCTGCCGTTCTGCTTGAGGGACAACCGCACCCTCTGGGTGGCCCAGGGTGCACAGGATGGTCTCAGCACCGACAGTGGCAAAAATGAACGAGAACAGCCTTCAGCCTCATAAAGCTGAGGAGGTCCCCAAGCCGTCGCCAGATGCTTTGAGGGAGGTGAGCAGTGATCAGATGAACGTGCAAGCCGCTCCTGAAAACACCCCTGGGGCCTGGCTGTTCTCCGGAGCATGGAGCCCAGCTCAGCTATCTCAATCCTCAACTTGTCATCTGGAGAGAGTCCATCAAATTAATGCTTTTTTTTTAAAAACGAGGCGTTTTGCAAACTTAAACAGTCTGAACTTGGCAGGTGTGACAGCAACAGCTTCTCTTCTAAGCATCAGTGAGCTCAGAAATGAGTCACTCGGTCGGTGGGCCACGCTACCCAAGCGAGGGGATTATCAAAGGGGACAGGAGCAAAAAGGCTGAGTCACAGCTGTGTTTTTGCCAGAAATCATGTCTCGTTTTCCAATTTGAAAGGCTATTTCCTAGTGACAGACCGTGAACGTTAAGTCATAGGAAATTCCTTGGCTCTCCACCCCGCTTCCCGAGCGCCAGCTGGAAGGCAGCAGTGGACGCGGCGCTAATATTAGCTCAGGTACCTTTNGGGACAGGAGCAAAAAGGCTGAGTCACAGCTGTGTTTTTGCCAGAAATCATGTCTCGTTTTCCAATTTGAAAGGCTATTTCCTAGTGACAGACCGTGAACGTTAAGTCATAGGAAATTCCTTGGCTCTC
This sequence comes from Steatornis caripensis, assembly GCA_013398225.1. Taxonomy (NCBI): domain Eukaryota; kingdom Metazoa; phylum Chordata; class Aves; order Caprimulgiformes; family Steatornithidae; genus Steatornis; species Steatornis caripensis. The sequence goes on along the minus strand of VZSC01010116.1, from coordinate 63,033 downwards.
CACCCCGCTTCCCGAGCGCCAGCTGGAAGGCAGCAGTGGACGCGGCGCTAATATTAGCTCCGGTACCTTTCCTCCCTGTAACGCCTTTCACTTTTACCTGGCTTCAAACATCGCCACCCTCCACGCATTATCTCAGCCAGAGTATAGATTATCTGGTATAAAAAGCATATCCACAAGAGAGCAAGCAACGGGCTTGAACTGTGAAAAATCAATAATGTCAAACAGAAAGAGCAGGTGGAAACTACTTGCAGGGCTGTACCCACGGAGATGGCGTTCCCTGACTTGTCCAGGAGACACGCAACCCCTCAGCTCCTTCCCAGTGCTTGCACGGAGTGGAGAGCCAAGAGAAACCTCCACCTCCAAACCCCAGCGGGAAGGCTGCTTGGTTGGGTAACGTTTGACCAGGAGGTAAAAGCAGGGACAAGGATGTGCCTGCAGCAAGTCAAGGCTTGCAACGCCTCCCAAAGAGCTACCTGGAGCCGTTCAGGGCATCTCTCTGTGAAGAGACATGACAACCTGAGTGTCTCACCCCAGGGCAGAGATTCTCGCGGCTCGCTCCCGCACGCTTCACGGGCACGAGCCCGGATGGGCTCTTCCAGGCAGGCGACTCACCTGCTCCCACCGCGCCTTGTTTCTGCCCCGACTCATGCATCCCGCTCCCGGGACAAAAGCCTGCTTCACGCTCCCTGCGTCAGTCCCTCCGCGGGACTCCTTCCACCGACTATCCCCCCGCGCAGCGGGCGCAGCAAAGCCACTCTGTGTGAGCAAGATACCACCAAGGGTGGGACAGCGTGCCTGCCTCCCTTTTCAAAGCCACCAGGAAAGTGCAACTCGATTTGCCCAAACCAACGGTCTGGTCGGATCCGTGTGGTTCATGCCGGACGACACTGATTTCCGCCTACCTCAAAGCATCCGTGTGAAGGGGTGCTGCAGGGGCAAGGGGGGTTATGGATGCGTACCTGGACACTGCAGCTGTTCAAGGCGGAGAACGCGTCAAAGCCCGGCACCCAGGATATCACGATACCGTGGGCTGTTCGGTTGAGGACACGCACGCTGGCGGGTGCGGAGGGTATTCCTGCAGGGAAAAGCCAAGGGCAGTCAGCTGGAGGCCTAAGCCCAAACGTGGCACATCTGGCTTCCCCCAGGCGGCAACCAGGGCTCAGACTGGCGGCGCGTGAACCCCAGGTACTGCCCTGCCTACGGCCACAGTGGCATCCTCTATCAGTGCATCGCGGGTGTTCCAGACCACTGGACAGGGAAGCTGAAAAAAGTCATTTGCAGGGCTATTTTGACCACGTTCTGTATTTGTGAGCTCTCTGGCCTGCTTAGAGGCAATAATATATTTTGGGGAACACCTTCTTCACATTGCTGGAGTGGCTTCTGTTAGGAATGTCGAGAATTTCCACCATTTCCTATGGAAAATTTCTAACACCGCCCTGGTTGTGAAGGAAGGAAAAGAGTGATACAGCCCTTCCGAAACCTGCTCTGGGGCTGACAGTTCTGCTTTCAAATGTGCTTTTTGGTGCTTCCTCCCACGGCGGCGATACTGGGATGACAGAACCACACTGGGTGACCGTGCTACTACATGAATCCTGCTTGATTTCAAACACAGGTTTAAAATGAGGAAAAATAAATATGGGAGTCCTAAAAACATCTCCTTCCGCTCACGCAGAATGAGCGCTTGCAAGAGTGGAGACCAGGACAGCTCCTGCTTGCACACATGCAGTCAACAGGTAAAGCAAGCATCACATTGCCACTTACCTTTGACATTGACCTGCCCCGGGTTGGATGCGGTCAGCCCTTTACTGTTGTGAGCCTCGCAGCTGAACAGCGCCGTTTCGTTAAGACCTGCAGGGGGAAAAACAAGGACCTGTTCACTGGACCCGCACAAAACGCCCAAATCACACCGATTCCCCACCTGCTGCTCACAGAAAACCCTCGCGGCTTCCTTTCTTGCACTGTTGCTTTATTTTTTTCCAGCAACACAAAAGACCTTTCATTTTGCACTCATCGCTTCCCTTTGCGGCGTTTCTGCGCTGACTGCCCGGGGGTGACCCCCGCGATGCAGCTCACCCACGTCCCACGCCACGAGCACGAGCGTGCCGTCAGCGCGAGACACGGCACGGCGGGCAGGACCGTACGTTTCTACGGCACCGTTGCACAACGTCCTGAGTAAGCATTTGTTTTGCTTTCAAAAAGGGAAAAGCAGAAAGCAGAAGAGCCCACCACCACAGCTTGGATCAGATGACTTATTGCTTTTCGAAGATTGCTCAAATGTCCCAGCTGATAACGGAGAACAACTGCTTTTGGGGGCCACTGGAAATACCCAAGTGCGGACGGCTGCCTGCTTCCCCTGGGGTGTTGGCATGGCCGGTGTGAGATGAACCTGGGCAGCAGCAGCGCTCAGGACTTTTGTCTCATGCAAAGGACGTCACTGGAGGTGCAGGGCTGTCACTCCTGGGCACGTCGTTTACTGCTGCTGCAAGGCGAAGGGCTCGCCGCGGTGCGCTGGACATGCCGAGCGTTTGCTCGCACCAGCAGTGGTGCCTCTCAGCGCGAAGGGGCTCCTGGGCCACGAGGGGGACCGTTCAAATGACCCGACCTAGCGTGTGCCAGCCGGATGCAAGAAGATCCAAGAGGAATGAGTCACTTCTTCCGGCTTTCACTGCCTTTTAAAGCCTTCCTTTGGATGCCAAAACGAGTCAGTTATAGTCTGGCTGCTAATTAGCTAGTGGCCTCCTCCTCATGAGCAAATCAAGAAATCCTTCCTCTCTTTTGCCTCTGCAGCAAAACCGTGATGGGTTTTATGTTAGGTGAAGGGCCTTTCTCCCTGTGCTTCACCAGGCCGGCATGGAGACATGCTGCACGGGCCAACCCAAGGTCTTCCAGAGACATTACGAGGGGGCCACCAGTAAAGCAGCCCATAAGAGCAGCAGTGTACTTGTTGGCATGACCACAGGCTGGAGGAAAAATCTGCTTCTTGCTTAGAAAAGAGCAGTTTGAGTGTCCACCTCTTCTGAGGAAGAAATTTCTGGCAGCAGCCAGAGTGGTTCGGATGGGGGTTCCTGTCCCGAGATCATCCCTGGCAGAGTGGTCCCCAGGGCTGCTGAACAAGCAGCACAGGTGGTGCTGGGCAGAGCTGTGCTCCCAGCGCTGGTGATGGAGCAGTAACAGGCTGGGACTCGTTTTTGCAATGCGGTACCTCTGGGGTACCTCTTCCGCAAAGCTGGACCCCCGTGTCCCACTGTATACAATTTGACGGCCGTATTTTATGCCAAATCTCCTGGGAAATGTATCTGCGCTGAGCCTTCCAGCGAGGCGTCAGCAACGCACAGTGTCACACAAAGACGAAGCGGGCTGCAATGGCCTTGTGACGGCGCATGGGAACACAGCCTCTGCCTAACAGGAGGTGCGAGGCCAAGGGGACAGGCTGCGAGACGGCACAAGACACCTTCCCACCCTGCCCTTCCCAGTAGCCACACAGAGGTGTCCCAGCTGGCCGTGGCAAGGACGCCGCGTGGCTCACCTGGCACGATCAGGACTGACGGGGAGATGTGGGGCTTCTCATTGACTTGGACGTTGTTGCGAAACCAGTAGATCTCCACAGGCTCCGGCGGGCCCACGGCTTGGCACGTGAGGTTGAAGGGACTGTTCTTGGTGACATTCAGCTTCTCGGGCTGACGAATGAAGTGTGGGAGCCCTGCAGGGACACAAGCAGAGAAGCAAGAGATTCAGAGAGCTCAGCAACACGGCCCTATCAACAGCCCCAAAACAGTCCTGCCAGGGGCTATGCCCAGCTCTGGCAACAAGCCCCTCACCATGCAGGACTCCCCGTTTCTGGAGGCCAGCTCGCAGGTCCCAGATCACCATCCCCGGGGCTGTCACTCAGCCAAGGCACAATGCTCCACACCTCCGGCACATCCGCCCTAGCCCTCCTCCAGCTCACCTTCCAGCTGCACCGAGATCGGATCCGACACCACCTCCATGCCAGAGATGTTGAGTTTGCAGACGTAGGAGCCGTTATCAGAGCGCTGGGTGGCAAGGATGCTGCCAGAGAGAACGGACACCATGTCAGGGCTCTGGCAGGGAGCCTTGCCCCGCAGACAGCTCTCGCAGGAGGACACAGCACCACTGCCAGCCCGGGAGTGGGTTTCAACCAGTACCAACTATCCCGCAGCACACACCGAGCAGAAAAGCTGGGCTTGCAAAGCCAGGCTTTGGGAGCTAGGGAGCGTCCGCCCGTCGTAGTCCCAATCCCACGCCCCTGCCAGCCATCTGGCCTCCCATCTCTCCCTAGGAGCCAGCGCTCAGGGCATCCCTCCAGGAAGGACGGCGCCGGTTACCTGAAGGTGGAGGTCATTGCCACCTCCTCCTCGTCGGAGATCTCGAAGTGGCTGGTGGCAATGCGGTCCGGCACACGCAGCTCCCTCCCGTCTTTCCACAAGGAAATGCCCGGGGCGTCCGGCCTGAGCAGCAGCTGAGGTACTTTGATGGAGCAATTAAACGTGACATCCTTGTGCTCATTAATCACGATGTGTCGCACTGTGGGGTTAAACTTCACCTGTCCCAGAGAGCTGGCTGGGGGATCTTCTTGGGGATGCTCTGTGCTCTGGTGAGGCCAGTGACCAACGGCGGCCACGCTTCGCTCGGGGCGGTGGGACTCTGCCAGCAGGTACGGCGTTAGACCTCGATTGCGGTCAGCATCGTCTGCAAGAGAAAACCTCAGTTCTGTTACCAGCAGCCAGCAAATGCCTCCCTCCAAAACCCTGCAAAGGCCCACCGCTTCCAGGAATAATTGAAGGTAGTTCATTTACAGATGCTCCAAAAATTCAAAACCTCTAGAAGACCGCTTGGAAGAGCCCCAGCGCGGAGGGAACAGGGAGCTGGGGGCTGTCCCAAGACTGAATCTGTATGACCAGCACCTCCAAAAAAAGACTTTTTAAAACAAACGGGAGCAGCGCAGGCTAAAGAAAGTGGTCGGCCGCTTGTCTTTCGGCAGGGCAGAGGCAGGAGCTATTTCTGCTGCGTCGCACCCCCGGAACTGCAATATAAAAGGATCCCTGGGCAGGAGGAATTTGGGACTTTACTCCCATAAACCCCTTTCGGGGGCCTCGTCTCAAGCATTTTCAGCTGGCGCAGAGAAAGAGTCCCCGGCGGGGAGTTATCTGATTTTGGGCTCCCTGCGGGTGACGCTGCCGCCCTCCCAGGACGGGGCGAGCTGCTCTGGAAGAGGGAGATGTCGCCTGAGTCAAGCACAGACACTTTTGCTAAGCTTCACCGAGCTGCTTTTCTCGGGAAAACAGCTGCAGACGGATGAAGAAATGCCTTCACACAGTGTGTAGGAGCCGGCTGCTGTTTAGCGTTGTTCTCCCAGGGTCTTTTCCCGGACATTTTTCCCAAGGGAAGGACATTTACCAGCTCCTTCTGAGGGCGTCGTGCCCTCACCTACAAATCACTTAACATACCCAGCCCTGTTTTCCCCCTCCCTCCCAGCACTTCTCACCCCAGCCGCGACCAAGAAGAAGAGCACCTCCACATAAAGCAACCCCCCCCCCCAAACAAAACCTTCTATTTTGAAGGGATAACATCCAGAGACTATACCACAAGCAGATGCTTTACCAGAACGTTGCCGAGCTTCCTGAAGCTTTCACGGCCACGCAGAAATCTCCAGCAGAGCGGTAAATCTCGCTCGCCGCTTTCAGCAAGCAAGGGCATTGTGCCAGACAGGAATTTCACCTAAATTAATCTGCCCCTTCCGAAAAAAAAAAACCCAACCCAGAAACCTATTCACAATTTAAACGGTAATAGCGCAGGTAGAAAGTACGACCTTTTTATTTAACCTAAGTTTTGTTTTGAGGCAGGTCTTAGTCCTGAAATACCGAACAAGTTTTTAAAGCTACGTCACTACTATTGTGAGTAATGGAGCGTGAGCCTGGTGTGCTTTCCCGAGAGCCAAGAAACACAACCTAATTTTGAGGCTGGATATGTTCCTTTGCTAAATCGATCGCTATTTTTAACCCTCGAGAAATGCTACTTCTAGACAGAAATTTGAGAAGGGTTTGTGAGTTCTGCTCGGTCTGGTGGTACAGAGGAAAGCGCAAGGCTCTCCCTGGCTCTCACACAAAACAATGGGTTTCCCTTTTAGAAGAAAAAAAATAAAAAATAAAAAGGCCCTAAGCTTTTCCAACCTGCTTCCTAAGCTTTACCATCCCAACACAAACAAAGCCCATGTGACTGCCGCAAAACCCAGCCGACTGCCATTTACTCGCGGGCCGGCTCACCACGCAGCTCCAAAAAGACTTGCCAACCGCAACCAAGCGAGCGACCCCAAATCCCCCGTCCCTCCCCTGCTCTTCCCGGAGGTTACCCAGGCTGGTGCCGCTCGCTGCCTGGCACAATCCAACCTCAAACAGCTGTTTTCACGCTGCATTTCGAAGCTTTTCAGCTCTGGCCAAGAGGGGCTCCCCCGGCAGGGATCCCCGCCTGCTCTGGGACGATTTCTGCTCCCCCAGGCTGCTTCAAGTTTAAAGCCAAAGAGCAAAGGTGATCTCAGCCCCGTTTTCTGTACTGATTAAGCAGAAAGAGGCGTTTGCTGGCCCAGGAATGAAATACTTTCCTCTCTGACTTCTGTGACGACAGGAACTTCTCATGTCTAGCGCTGTCTTTGGGCACCCCTTCCATCCCCAGCTGTTTGGGATGTGGGTATCTTCACGGCATCTTCGAAGGGATTTGCCCTGCGCGGCAGGACACCCCTTACCCGCGTCCCAAGCAATTTGCTTAGGCTGGCCCTAAAAGCCCACGCTAGAGCCGAGGAGCTGAAACCCAGCGGACTTCGTGGGTGCCTGCCACGCTGGAACAGCAGCTCACCCTCGCTTACCGCAGCCTGGCCTGAGGGAAAAGCTGGCATGGAAATAAATCCGCTTGCAAGCACGCTGCCGCTCTCTTGAAACACCTGGGGTCACAGCAAGACTAAAGCGCTAGCAAAGGCAGATCTCACCGCGCAGCATAGCAGGTCCCGCGTGCCTTCTACGTTACTCACCTGGAGAACAGAGCTTTCACCAGAAAGCCTTGCCTGCCACGAGAGGCAAGATCTTTATTACAGATGAAAAGCAAAAAGCGGGGAGTTGCACAGCCCACGACCGAAACAGTGCATCGTTCCGCTGCAGTCCCAGTAAGGAAGGCATTAGAGAACACTCAGGTCTGCCAAATGGCTCCCTACATCCCCAGCCCTGGATTTCCCATTACTGGAAGTAATTCACCTGCTGACAACAGCTTTGTGCTCGGGCACTTGTTGAGCGCACCTCCGCACCAGGACAGCGGGGTTTCTCCGACGTCCCCACGCCCTGGGAGCTGTCAGAAGTGAACGTCCCCTGGGGCCACACCTGACTTCCAAAGAGACTGCTGGGGTTCAAACACCTTTTGCATCACCCAGTCCGGGATTCCTGGCTAAATCCGCAGCGAGTTCCCCTCACTGCAGATTCCCGCTGTTACAGTCAAGACTTTTCACTCCACTCTGCCCAAAGCCAACGCTCGCATTCCTGCCTTCCGTGCTAAACCCCACCTGCGCACCGACTCCGAGAGCCCCCAGCATCCCTGAGCACGGGCTATAAAACCCCAGCAGCTCACAGCCTGCGGCCAAACATCAGGCAGCCCTGATGACGGCACACTTGAAGTCCAAAAATTACTTTTACATCTTTGCCTTTCTTTTTTGCAGGTAACTAAGAACATGGAGCTAAAAAGCCAGCGGACCTACAGCACGGCAAAGCGCGTCCCTGTGCCACAAACCGCAGTGTTTCCCGGTGATTTTACCCAGCACCCGTACGCAGCTGGCTCATGGATAACGGCGAGAAGTCCCAGACTCGATGATCTGACATGGCTTTTGGTCCCTGCCTGTTGCGGTGACGCCGGCGAGCAGAGCCAGCCCATCNGCCCGACAAACACAGGCTCCTTTTGCGCTTCACACCACAGGTGCTAAGTAAAAAAAAAAACAAAAAAAGGGCATTTTCTGGTATGCTGCTTGGGCACAAACGGAGTAAGGATGCCGTGCAGGAACGGCACTACGCTGAAAGCTAGTAACTGGCTGTGATCTGTAGCCAGCAACACCCTTGCATTTAGGTGAGCAATTACGAAGGTGAGAGGTAAAGAAAAGAGCTCATTTTGCAATGCACGAACGGTCAAAAAGACCGCTGGATAAGCCTGCTTCCCGCCCACACGCCCGCGTGGTACAGGTGCCTGCGTGCGCTACAGTGCCTGCAAGATGGGCAGATTAACGGCACGGTGCTGATCTCACCAGTGAAACTTGTTCTGGAAAGAATGAAAATAACCTGATTGCCCCGGCAGATTTTGGCAGCTGAGTACACCCCAGAGCACTGTTTCTGCACGTTTTGCTGTGAGACGACAACCGAGGCAGAACAGCAGATGCTGGAACCCAAACTGCTCGATTACACACGAGTGACATTTGATTATACATCAGAAAAGCCAGGCTCACCGCCTGACACCTAGTGCTGGTAGTCAGAGATGCAGCTGCATAGGTTTCGGCACCCTCGGCCTTAGCCTTTCCGAGCGTGGCAGGGTGTCCCTGCACCCATGCAGGAGGGACAGCGGATGATATAACCTCTCTGCGCTCATGACAGCAGAACAGCCGCACCTCCGGGACGGTGTTTGGGCCCGGACCACAAGAGCGGGACGGGAGGGGGCAGGGACAAACCCGAGGCACCGTGAGAAAAGGAGCCAGCCCCCAGTGAAACGGAAAAGTTTCTGGGCGTTCAGAACGCGTCCCGAACGCCGGCCGTGCTCCCAGAGGTCCGAGAGCCAGCCGTCCGTCGGCGTTCCCCCTCCGCAAACGGGAAGGGACTGGGATTTGGGGTCTGACTTGGCGTGACTCTGTGTATTTCTCTGCCGAAACCATTTTGCTCCCCGCACGTAACATTCTCTGAAACTAGGACACGAGCGTAACTTTTTCCCCAGCGGCCTGCCTTGAAGTTAGGAAAAGAGATGTAAATTTTGTCCGACTAGCGCTAGGTAAGCATCGGCGCAACTGTGGAAACAGACGGCGCAAAACGACGGCTCTGTGCTGGAGCTGCTCGTTTCTGTTTGCGTGCAATTTCTAACGAGAGCTGGGAAGGGCACTGCACTTCTCCGGCTGCTAGAAAGAACCGCCCGAAATCCAGCTGGAAATTCTTTCCAGTTGGGAAGAGAAAATGTCTCGGGTTCAGTGAAAAAAAGAACAAATCGCTCCCAGACTCCTTTGACTCGCAAAGCCGCTTATTCACTGCGTGTGCTCAGGCTCTGGTGACAGAAGCTGAATTTCCCCCCCCACCGCCACCTCCCCGCCTCTTTTAATCCAGACCGGCTTCTCACGTCTTGAAGTGATCAGCAGCTGAGGAAGGGCGCGTGTCGCTAGAGACCCAGGCCAAAGGGCAGAAGAAAAATGTACCAAAGCTGCTGCAAGAAGACCGAGCATCTTCAGCGGTGCCAAAGAGCCAGCACCTTCCGTGCCGCTCCAGCAGTGTCGCATTCCCTCCAGATTTTGAGTGCATTCCTCAAGCATCCAACGTCGCACAGGGGGCAGGAGGAGACTGGGGGACGGGCGTTTGTCCCTCTGTCTTTCCAGGCTGGCTGTTGATAACGAGCCCGTCATTTGCGGTCAGCCTTTGCCGCATGGGCGCGCTTTCCTCTGGCTGCGTTCCCCGTCGCTGCTGGCTTTGCGGTTTTTGGGAACAAAGCAATGGAAAGGCCTTTGGACTGTGGAAGCAGCCCCTCGCGCAACGATGACGTCATATAATTGCCCCACCAACACGGGGCAAAGAAGCAGAGCAATTTCTACGAAAGAGGAGGAAAAAAAACCAAACAATGAGAACACATGGGCATGTAAAGAGGATGTAAGCAGCTCTCTAAAATCCCCTAATTTGGGTCATTTCTTTACAGGAGGTTGGTTTTTTTCTGCTCAGCGCCGGTGTAAGCTAGTCTCCAGCTCGACAGGGTTTGGTGCAGTTCATTCAAGCACAGCTTGAGGTGAGGAAGAGGCTGGTGCATGGAGGGGGAGGAAGAAACAGGGAGAGGAGAAACCAGAGGAGAAACTCTCAGGCCGGGTTCGTGATAGGAAATGTCTGGAAGACAGGTGTTGGTCTGAGCGCTCTGGCTGTTCTTGGGTTGGTGACGTGCAGCTTCCACCTCGCCCGGCATACTGTCGCCCTCGGTCTCCTTCACATACAGAATACAGGCTTGGGAGCAGCCTCAGCTCCTCGGAGGAGCCGGCCTTCCTCCGAGCAGATTACAGATTTCCATACCTCAGAGCCCAAACTCAACAGTTGCTGGGCTCCCGCACGCCAACGGCCTGTGGTTTTTGGACCCAAAGTACACGCGTGGCCAGACTCACAGGATCTCCCCAAACAGCATTCCCCATTCTCGCTGCCTGCGGCTGCGCATCAGCCGGCATTTGGCCCTAGAAATACCTTGCAGCCCTCTGGGGGCAGTGGGAGAGGGGGAAAAAGGCAACCGATCTCAAAGGAAGGAGGACAGAAACAAAGGGAGAAACTTTAATCGGAAACATAGGCTGCCTGTCTGTGCCTGAGTGCCAGGATCCGACCCTGAACCAGCTAAACCAGTCGTGTTCGCGCCTCTCCAGGTGCTGTAGCGCAGCACAGACCACGCTGGAGGGATCGCCCACCTCTCCCCTTCCGAAGGAGGAGGGCAGAGCAGGGTGCAGGTAGCTGCGCGGGTACCGGCCGTTTCTGAGCCACGCTCTCCAACACAGAGCTTACCAGAGCCACCGCCCAGGCCACCCCACCGAGGAGGGGCCGCTGCCCTTTGAGCCCACATTTTCCTACCGTGATGGTATACGTATGCACGTGGAGTCCTCCTCCTGAGCGCAACGATGCCTAGCTTTATCATCATGGGCTTCTCCCGCCCGGATGAGAAGTTACCATCCCCTTCCGCTAACGTCAGCAGCCCCACGGGTATTCTCAGCTTTCTCTTAGCAGGATCCCAGCGAGCGGTGCAGGTGCTCCCAGAGGCACCTTGGAGCATCACGGTGCCAGGACAGAGCCTGAGCTTGACCCTTGAGGTTTTTTGCAGTTTCGCTTCGGAGCATCGACGCCATTTATTCACAAGGCTATCCAGAGACTTTGGAGGCAACGTAATACTTGTGAAATCAGACCATTTAGCAGAAACGGCACTCGGCAATCGGGCTTTGGGCTATTAGCTGCTGAGATGTTTTTCCCCCTTTGCTATTTCTGTATTTTTATTTTGCTAAATCTCTTCTTTCCTTCATTTCTCCTTCCTCTTTGTGCCTGTTTTTATTTCTATTTTCAGGGGCTCCTGCTCTTTTAAATACCAAAAACTCTTTTGGCAACATGGTTTTAGCCCAAGGCAGATGGCCCGTTTGTGTAAAACGTTATAGCCCGGTCACAGGACGCAGCTCACAAACAATTTGCAGAGAAAAGCAAACATTTTGTGGTGCTACTAAAGTGCCTTTTTTCTCACGCTGCTTTCTTTGGGCACGTGGCGCATGCTGCATCTCTGACCAGGCACATTCTGTCTCTTGGCTCAGCCGTTTCCTCCTAGGACAACTTCTCCCGGTCTGCAAATTATTTCGCAAAAGCAGAAAGCCATCTCCAAAGGTTGGACGCCAGCTTGAACCTTCCCCGGTTTGAGTCCCGGGCATTCTTACTTGGCCACAAAACTGCTCTTTGTGTTTCACAGTCTTTTTTGTGTAAATACCCGCATTTGTCTCCATATGGAGATTTGGTCCCTGGCTGGATCTGTAGATCCAGGCTACCATTTCTTCCGGTCGTCTTTCTGTCAGAAGCTGCAATACTATTTGAAAGCGCTCTGCAGCTCGGTGAATTCTTGCTTCTCCTAAACCCGGCTTTCCCCAGCAGGCTTCTTCTCATTTCTGAGAAAATGATACTGCTTATTGTCATGACTTGACCCAAGGATTCCCCAAACCACATGCTGGAACCACGGTTTCAACTACATTTTCAGTTCTTGCACAGCTTATCCCTCCTCCTTTGATTTCTCATGTGGAACCAGGATCTTGAAAATAAATCACCCTCGTCAGAACGTACTACCCTTCCAGTTCCCGTCAGGATACTTCATACAGGTTTTGTTCTGTGACGATTGCCTGCCCGACAAACACAGGCTCCTTTTGCGCTTCACACCACAGGTGCTAAGTAAAAAAAAAAACAAAAAAAGGGCATTTTCTGGTATGCTGCTTGGGCACAAACGGAGTAAGGATGCCGTGCAGGAACGGCACTACGCTGAAAGCTAGTAACTGGCTGTGATCTGTAGCCAGCAACACCCTTGCATTTAGGTGAGCAATTACGAAGGTGAGAGGTAAAGAAAAGAGCTCATTTTGCAATGCACGAACGGTCAAAAAGACCGCTGGATAAGCCTGCTTCCCGCCCACACGCCCGCGTGGTACAGGTGCCTGCGTGCGCTACAGTGCCTGCAAGATGGGCAGATTAACGGCACGGTGCTGATCTCACCAGTGAAACTTGTTCTGGAAAGAATGAAAATAACCTGATTGCCCCGGCAGATTTTGGCAGCTGAGTACACCCCAGAGCACTGTTTCTGCACGTTTTGCTGTGAGACGACAACCGAGGCAGAACAGCAGATGCTGGAACCCAAACTGCTCGATTACACACGAGTGACATTTGATTATACATCAGAAAAGCCAGGCTCACCGCCTGACACCTAGTGCTGGTAGTCAGAGATGCAGCTGCATAGGTTTCGGCACCCTCGGCCTTAGCCTTTCCGAGCGTGGCAGGGTGTCCCTGCACCCATGCAGGAGGGACAGCGGATGATATAACCTCTCTGCGCTCATGACAGCAGAACAGCCGCCTCAGGTGCTGACCGCCAGCGCGTCAGGAGCTGGGTTTTTAGCTGGCATAAGTCAGCGGAGCCCAGGCTTCCGACGAGTTATGCTAATCCATATCACATGAGCGCGTGGAATTTTGCGGGGAGGGTTGTACAACACGCCTGCCGACAACTGCAGAGAGGCCGTAAAATGAACTCGCCAGTTCTGGATGTGGGGGTGTTTCCATAAAAGCCGGTCAAAGAACTCTCTCAGCCTGGTTTTGCAGTTCCAGAAAGCAGGCATCCTTTACTGCAGCGCTGGGCGCACGCGCAAAGAGTTTCACAAAGACGAGCGTGCCCGCTGTCCAAAATCACACAGGTTATATAGTGTTCAAATTATACATATTCACTAGATTTCCGATAAATCATTTGCATATTCATGACATTTCCCATAACATCCCCTATCATACATATGCTAATACCCTTCGCGCACGCGCCACGAAATGAGTCAGTGGGCTTTCAGGGGTCTCTAGTGGCCATCCATAGCCTTCCTTGCTGTGTTCGCTGGTTGACCCCCATGCTCACAAAAGTCTTTTAGGGGAGTTGTGAGACTCCGTGGGCCTTGTGCTGATTTGTTCTGGTTTGTGACCTTGTTCTTGTTTCTGTTATCTCTAAAAAACAGCCAGCAGGCCTCAAATTGTCTTATTTGTTACTTCTTTATCTTCAAGCGCCCTTTTCTTTGCTAAAGCGCTAACCTTCGTCTGTGTCTGTGCATTCCAACCTACTCTAATTTCTGAACAAAGATATTAGCAAGACGTTTTAGCTTACAGGGGCCCTGCCAGTCTGATGAAATGGTCAAATGTGTACTGTGTTTTCCATTTCCTAAGCACCATGCCTCGCCTCTGGAACGTAACTGCCAATAATACATACTGCTCAAACTGTACAGTACATGAATTTCATGCTGTGTAAAGTTTTACGCCTTAAAGCAGAGTCATGTTGGAGCATCGGTGTAGAAGCTGTTGAAGTATTTAACTGCAGAAATACAGGCCTGGCTGTAAGGGGAGATTTTCTTGCATGCCTTAAAGAGATTTATGTGGCAGTCCCTTGGCTGTTTGCTGGCTACGGCTGTAAGTGAAGGTGCAGAGTGACAATTTGGTTCGTGAGGGGTGGGACAGGTCCAAGCTGGTCAGGGAATCACAGCACCCCAGCACGGCGGGGGCTGGCAGGGCCCTCTGGGGATCCCCCAGCCCACCCCCCCGCTAAAGCAGGTGCCCCCAGCGCAGGGGGCACAGGGAC
>VZSC01010116.1:0-48207 GCA_013398225.1 Steatornis caripensis | reverse complement strand
CGGCGGGTGTGCGCGTCCGTCCCAGAAATAATGAGGATATCGGGGCCCCATGTCGGACCACTGTGACGAGAGGGCGACGATGATTGCGGCCGGCGACCTGCAGGAGTTCGCCCCCCGGGGCCGCGAGCACTGCCGGCGCCACCCCAGCGCCCTCACCCTCCAGCTGCGGCGGCTGCAGCCCGCCTCCGAGCTCTGCTCTTCCGACGGCGCCGCCGGCCTCGTGGGGTCCCTCCGCGAGGTGACGATCCACGAGCGGCAGAGGGTACGGGGGCTTCGGCCCCGCTTTTCGGCTTCCTACGTCAGTTGGCCAGGCCAGGAGCGCTGGTCGCGCCGGCAGGTGTTGTAGCTTTTCCTTAAAAAAAACCCAATACCCTTGCTTTTCAGGAAAGTTGGCAGCTGAGGAGAGGCGTCAGTGATGTCGGGGAAGAGGTGGACTACGACGAAGAGCTGTACGTGGCCAGCAACATGGTCATCTGGAGCAAAGGCAGTAAAAACCAAGCGTCTGCCGTTTATAAGGCTTTCACCGTCGACAGCCCTGTTCTGCAGGTACGAAAACGCGGAAAGGCGGCGACCGAGCGAATGTGCGCCGGCTAAAAGGTGCTCGCTGCCCGCTTTCAAACAGCGTTCTGCGGTGGGGCTGTTTTGGGGAAGGTAAGCTTGTGCGGTAGCATCAGCTCGTTCTTCAGAAATAATTGTGCTGTGTCTGGTTTTAGGCCTTGTGGTGCGACTTCATTATACCACAGGAAAAATCTGAAAAAACTGATGGTAAGTTTCCTGCTTACCGTAATGCCAAACAAACGCTCCGAGTACAGCTCTCTCGGCGTGATAAGTTTAGTCATCAAGACTTGCTGTGCTAAGAGGTCACCTCTCTCAAGTTTACATTTTATGTATAGAGAACGTCTAAGGAAAGAGAGAAACTTGATACGTTTTTTCTTTCTTCCCCCCAGTTTCAGGCAGCGATGAAATAGTAGAGAAATGTATCTGCATATTGCAGAATTCCTGTATAAATGTGCATAGCATAAAGGGAAAGGATTACATTGCTGCTTTACCTTTTCAGGCAAGTGCTGTCTTTTTTTTTTGTCTGCAAATGGGCTTTGTAACTGGTCGCGCGTGGTGTCGGAGTGGGGAGGTGTGCGTAAAGTACTGCTGGTGGTGGCTGCCCGAGTTAGTTGCTCTGTGGGTGAACGGGACAAAGCTGGTGAAAGTGCAGCCGTGTGGTTAGGGCACTGAATACTTCTGGAAGTAGCAGCAGCTGGTTGTCGATGTGGGAAAGCACAGGTATGACCATAATCTGAGAACCTTCTACTATTTATATGATCGTTCTCTCAAGAAAAGGCTTAAGCATCTTGCTATGACAAGATACTCAAACATGGAACATAATCAATATAGTAAGTACTTGATTTTTTTTTTGGTCATAAATCTATTTGTAATTTTTTATAGGTCGCAAACGTCTGGCCAACAAAATATGGTTTGCTATTTGAGCGCAGCAGTTCTTCACATGAAGTACCTCCAAGTCCACCCAGGTTTGTAATGAGTGGCTTCGATTGCTTCGTTATGGACTGTTTGCTGATCTAATACTGGAGTGCAAGACTTGAAAAGCGATAATGAAAGGATCTGTGTATTCATGACAGGGACAGGGGAAATCAGGTGGAATATCAGGGAATTGGTTCCAGGCTGTGAAGGGCGACTGGGAGATTCACTGAGGGATTGTCATTGAGACATTTTCTGTCGGCTGCGGTACGCTTTAAGTGCATGGAGCGTCCTGTTAGCTGTTTGGTGAGGATTGTAAGCCCTGTGCTCTGTGGGTGGGCATACAGCTGAGAAGCAGGGTAAAGAGATAGATGTTATGCTGATGGGCAGCCTTAATACAGCCGCTCGTTCTCTCTGGAGCTTTATGTGTCAGTTCCAGGCACTTGCGTTTCTTTAGTCCTCTGAAGCATTGTGTTTAGAAATAGAGGTCCTGAAAATGTTCAAGAGGGTACATTGCAAAAATCAGGATTGACCCTACTCCAGCTGGCCTTCTGTGAAAGTTCTTCCTTTGGCTACTGCCACCACAGACGGGTGGCTCGATTGCTGCTCTGTGGTGGATGCAGTTTACGTGATGGCTGTCTGCTTCTCTGGGACCTGAGAGCTGTGGCACCTAACCTCTTAAGCTGAGCCTGGGTTAAAGGCTTACTCCTCTTCCCACTCCCCATCCTAACTCAGCTGGTGCCAGCCCTGTTCGCTCGGGCCTGCCAAAGTCTGTCGTGTGGCCACCAGGTGGGGTCGTTCTCAAGTGCTCTGAGATGTAAAACAAGACCTAGTAATCACTCTGTTCGAAACACTAGCCTTTCTCTGACTACTCAGTTAATCCAACAAGCCTCTCGGAACGGGATATACGTCTCTGTTGTTCGATTTCAGGCTCTGGTTTGTTACGGTCCGAGGAGCTGTTTTGACATCGCAGCCCATATGCCAGCGGCAAGAGAGAACAGTTATGCTTGTTAGCGTTTAGTTTTTGAGCACGGTTTGTTTGGTTTCTTTCTAGAGAACCTTTGCCTACTATGTTCAGCATGCTACACCCGTTAGATGAGATAACGCCTCTCGTCTGTAAGCCTGGAGGTAGGTTTACATCTGGAATGTGTCACTTGGAGTCCATCACTATGACATCCAATGCCCAGTGTGTCACTTGAGCGTTTTCTGTATCACAAGATTTGCAAATAATCACTCTTTCAAAGAATTCAGAAGTGGGTTGTTTTAGCTGCTTTGTGAACAGGCAAACTGTTCAGGAAAGAAACCCAGACTGCAGAAGGCAGAGGGTCTGCTAACCCTGTAACTGATAACACAGCTGTAGAAATGACCCTTTCGCCTTAACCGAAGTTAACTGCTTCTTTAGCAGGTGTGTTTGGTTCTGCTAGAGTGCAGTACGTTGCCGATTACACCTTGAGGATCGTGTTTCTCAATGCTGAACCTTCCATTGTGATGACCTATGATACTGTGCAGAGTTTACATACTGTTTGGGCTCTTCGGAGAGTAAAGCCAGAGGTACAAATTCTTTGTCAAATAAATACCATTATCAAAAATTTTGGGGTGTGATTAGGTGTCCTTAGGGCTGTGTGTGTTAGAAATGCCTAGTATTTGTGATTTATTTTATTTGTAAGAGAGTAAGATGTTTGTTTTAATAGTTTCTTTCATGCATTTACCTGTACCACAGTCAGGGAGGTCGCGTGATGGTCATGAAGTATAGTGTGCTTATCGTGATACTCCTTACATTGTACTAGAAGATTTGGACTCTGTTGTGTTCTGTAAGAAAAGTGGCAAACAGCTTACTGCCCTGAAAACCACAGGAGTGGTTTCTGTGACTCTGAGGGAGAGCGCATGGTTGGTAGGAATAACTTCTTAGGCTGAGCACCTACCCAGGCATAAATTTTTAACACCTAACTGATGAAACAAGCTATTTGAGTGTCTTCCTGGCTGTTATTGCCCATGTGCTGTTTGTGCATAGACAGCTCTGTTTTTCCTCCCAGGAGCAGAACACAGTGCTGAAGTTCTCGGAGCAGGTAGGCATACTACAGCATATGGCCACTAGCAGCTCTTTGACCGCTCATCTCAGAAGCCTGTCAAAAGGAGACTCTCCGGTGGGCTCCCCTTTCCAGAACTACTCGTCTATCCACAGCCAGAACAGATCAGCATCATCACCCAGCATGCAGCCCCGCTCGCCTTCTATCTCCAACATGGCTGCTTTGAGGTGGGTGCCGAACGTGATGCGTAGACAGACGATACCAAAGGACGCAAGCTATAGAATAGGGTGCACATGGAATTGCTGTCTGTCTGTCTCTGCCATTACAAGTCTGTCCATCTAAGGTGCAGGTGCATCCTCTGTCACAGCCTCGGAAAGCCCACTTGGAATAGCCTCATGACCCTTGGAGTGCTGTTATCCCTATAGCGCAGGAGGGTAACTGGTGTGCAAGAGCCGAAGAGGCTGTTCCGTCATTACACAGCCAGTCTGTAGTGGAGCCAAGAGCTGTCTGCAGATCGTTTTGAGTGTTTTTTCAGTTAGCTTTTCTGAAGAAAGCCATATTTAGAGGGAAGAGGCTGGGAGAGATTTTTTTATGGGATGAACTGTGTAACTTAAAACGTTGGTTTTCTTGCTTTTGAAATCTGAAATCTATTGGATTCTGACAGAGATGCTTGGAAATTAATGAGAATTGTTTTTCTGTGCTGGGATGTATTGGTAAAGGAAACTAATACTGAACTAGCTACTGGTTTAGGGTGGGTTTGGTTTGGTTTTAAAGTCTCTACCAGTGTGTGAGCTCCCTGGGATTCTGTACCTGGTTTTGAAAATCCACTTTTCAGTAGCGTCTTATGTCTCTGCTTGCAGCCGCTCTCATTCCCCTGCCCTGGGAGTGCATTCTTTCTCAGGAGTGCAGAGGTTCAACTTCTCCAGTAATCCTCAGTCACCGAAGCGACAGAGTCTGACCCACTCTCCAAAAAGCCCTTCCAGCGATTCCTTCCTTGCACCTGAAACCGAACCAATTGTCCCTGAGCTGTGTATAGATCATCTGTGGACAGAAACGGTCACAAACATGAGGTTAGGTGCTTGCGTCGGGATGTGAGAGGTTCCGGATTTCCATTGCAGGGGGGAAGTAAAGTAAAATGACAGCTTGTTTTAGTGTGTGTTTTCTGCAAGTGATGCTACCTTAAAGTAGATTCACGGACTTGTACTTGCTAATCGCTGAAAAGCGATGCGCGCTAAGTGCCTGGCTCCATTCAAAAGAGAGTTGGGAGCTTGGAACGGTTTTGCCTGTTGTGTTAATCCGTGGCCCTCTGAGCAGGGGAATGGTTTCATGAGATCTCTAAAGCAAAGTAGGTTCTAACCTGGTCATGGCTTTGGGCTTTTCCTGATCTTTTAGCGGGAGCATCTCTTTCTCTGTACCATCAAAAGGGGCAAAACACAGCATAAACCTGAAGACTGAAGAGAACAAAGCTGAACAGCACGTGCGCTGCATGCCAAAAAGTGGGGAGTGTGAGGATTGGGGTGCTAGAAAATCAGTTTCAAGAAAAATGACTGAAACTGAGGCTGGTGCATTGTGGCAACTCAATGCACTGCTAACTGAAGTCCACCGCGGCCCCGCAGCTTGTAGATGCTGTGTTTTCCTTCATTAAATTGTTTTACAGTAGACCAAACAGTGTGCTGACCATTGTGTCTCTCTTACAGGCAGAAGAATTCCCAAGCATCAAAAGTGTTTATTACCACTGACCTTTGTGGGCAGAAGTTCTTGTGCTTTTTAGTGGAATCCCAGCTCCAGCTGCGGTGAGCATCCGTATCTTGGGGACAGGTGAACAAAGGGGAGCGCTCTCGAAATTACCAGCTAGAGATGGGTTTTAACATACTTATTCCTCCAGCTAGTGGAATCTGTATGTGGTACGTCACTGGCTCTCGTACGACATGTTTTTAACTGTGGGGGCGTAAATGGTTTGAGCTATTTAAATAAAACCAAAGTTGTGAGAGAATATTCACTGTAATTTGAACGGTGTTCATATTTATCCTCATCTTTACCCTTTAGAAGTACATTGGGTGTTATAATTAGACTAGCAGTATAAAAATAGGTTGACTAGTAGGGCAAAACAAGCAAAGGAAGGAGGAAGGAACCAGGTATACCACAATAAAAGTAACTGCACCGAGCAACACTGTTGTAGTTTTCTGCCTGCTTTCTGTAACAACAGATAGGACAGTCCTTTTATGTTGTTTTCTCAAATCTCTAGGTGTGTAAAATTTCAAGAGACCAACGATAAGTCGCAGCTGATCTTTGGTTCTGTTACCAACATTCAAGCAAAGGATGCAGCTCCAGTGCAGGTACGTACCTCTGTGTGGACTATTAACTATGGAGTATCTTGCTTTGTCGCTTGTCACCCAACTGTTGTCTTCTTACTTAAGCAGCATACTCAGCTGCTTCTATTTGATTCTTACAGGGCATTGATACGCTGCTGGTTCTGGAAGGCAGTGGAAATCTAGTGCTTTATTCTGGAGTGGCTCGGGTAAGTAACAGTTTTTCTCTATCCCAAAATAAATGTTTGAATCTCTGGTTACAAGCTGGGCTGTGCAGAGGGATCCTGTGTGCATCATACCTTACAAGGTGTCGTTCTAAGCTACTGTAGACCGCTGCTTGCTTGGGACTCGCTTGGGAAGGTGAGCTGCGCTCACATACCAAGTGTAGTTTGTGTGCTGTACTGGAAAGGTAGTTCTGAAGAATCAGCGGTGCTTTGTATTACAGCTAAGTAATCTCTTGAGCTTATTTTCAGTGATAGTAAAATACTAAAGTAATAAAATGCTTTCAAAGAAAGAAAACTTGAAGAATATGGAAAATAAGAATTGTTCCTCAACAAAAAAACTGTCAAACTTCTCTGTGGCATGCCAGATAGTTCTGGATGTCGAATTATTTTGCTTTACAAAGGGCTGTTATTCAGATGGACGTGATTCATCCAAAAAAATTGACACTTTTTCTTAAATTCCACAGAGATGCACTATGCTCTGTGTATGCAGAAACCTTGGACGCTGCAATTCGTACGTGTGTGTGTGCGCGCGCACACACATTTGTGTGCGTGTGTATATACATACATACATACATATGTATGTGTACTTAAAAAAAAAAGTATACTCTCTGAAAGTAGAGCATTCTCAGTGAAGCCCTGCTAGAACTTTTAGTGGGAGATGACCTGTAGCAATAATGGACAATACTGACCATATATGGTAGTTTTTTCAGTATGTCCTCATCTGAAGAAAGTAATTGCACAAAGTAATCTTTAATCTTCTCTTCAGAGACTTTAGTTTAAGTACGTCCCCACTTTTCTTTAAGCTGTTAAAACCTGTTAATGTCTATATGTGTAAGCAAGCTCTTGGAAGCACAGGCATGAAAACCAACTACTTGTTTTCCTGTATATTGTTCACGAAAAGGTGGGGAAGGTTTTTATTCCTGGACTGCCTGCTCCATCCCTGACAATGTCCAACCAAATGCCTCGGCCAAGCACTCCCTTGGATAGTGTCAGCACTCCATCCAAGCCTTTGAATAAGCATCTGGGACCCCTAGAAGAGGTAACAAGAAAGGATGTCCTGCCTTGGAAAGGGTTTAGTTGTTACAGCTTCAAAATATTGGTTGGTTTTAACTTTAAAGGTATCTTTTGGAGCTAAATATTTCATTTTTCTTCTGTAAAGCCCCTGAATAAACAGTGTTTAAATAACATCTATTTAGTGCTGCCCTATTTATTTGTTTATGATTTCTGTAAAACGCCTGAGGTGGAGATTGGAAAGATATGTATAGTTGTTTTCAAAATACTTACTGGTACATTAAGAATGGTGGTTTTAGCTGTCCTTTGCTCAGATCCTTTTATTTCAACAATTCTAAGCAGTCATTCTTTCCGCTTTTCAGGGTGTCCTTTTGTCACCAGTTCCAGAGCTAAGGGATTCTTCCAAACTTCATGACTCAACTTACGTTGACGACTGTACTTTTCAGCAGCTTGGGACTTTCATTCATGCTCTGAGAGATCCTGTGCACAACAGAGTAACTTTAGTAGGTATTATCCTGTGATTAGAGTCAACCCTTTGTTAGCAAAGCAAAGTGAGGGTCAAGTTTGCTTCTACTGCATAGTGAGACATTGCTAGCAGCTCGTGATCAACAGCAAAATAGCACACCTGCGTTGGTGGCTCCACATTTTTCCCTCTGTGGAATACTCTAGAAGTCACAGAATTTAATTGATTCCCTCAAGGGATTCAGCTCAAGATCTATTTCAAGTGTTCCGCGGAGCTAGCATCTGAGATTGCAAATCTGTAGTATGGCAGATCGCCAGGAATTAGGAATCTGCTTGATACATAAACGAGTTCTGAGTTGCTAGAAAAGGACACTGGCTTTGCTTTATGCATTTCATAATTTGGCTCTTACCTTTTTTTATTTGTTCAGGAACTCAGCAATAATACAATGGTTCGGATCACTATTCCTGAAATCGCCACTTCGGAACTAGGTATGATTCAGAATCCATCACATGAAATATGTTCTGTAATTTTTGAGGGCTGGTTTTCTAAGTAGTTTATGCATAGCTTAGTAATGATTCAGTACCAAGCTCTATTAGCTTACCTTCTAGAGCTGCTACGATTTATTTAGGTGTGCTCTGCTGCTGCGCCCTTAGAACTTCCTTTGTTCTTTCGGTTGCTTTGCTCTCTACTGTTGTGTGTGTTCTTGCTTGAGGAAGGGCTTAGATGCCAGTTCAGACAAAAGTTGGTTTCAGTAATGAGCAAAAAGGAACTTTTTTTCCCCTTTGTGTGGTAAATTAGAGGGGCTGTGTGTAGCCTGACCTAAAGGAACAGCTGTTGGAGGTTGGGTTGTGGGGGTTTTATTGAAAGAGTTGCTGGAGAGATAAAAGGAGGTCCAAGAACTGTAGAGGCTTCTAGCACTGAGTGTGCTAGACTAGTACCAGGAGCTAAGTTGGGAAACAAACCTTTCTTGTTTTTTCTTTTGTTCCCCTCCCCGCTTCTTTTCCAACAGTGAAAAGGTGTCTGCAAGGCATCAAAGCTATCCTGCCCAAGGAGATAGCGGTACAGATGCTTGTCAAGTGGTACAATGCTTATAATGCTCCAGGAGGACCAAGCTATCATTCCGAATGGAATTTGTTTGTCACGTGTCTCATGAACATGATGGGGTACAACACAGAGAGACTGTCTTGGACACGTAACGTAAGCAAGCTCATATGTTTATTTTCCTAGCTTATGTTAATGCTACTGATAATTCTTTGAGGTTCAGAATGGTAAGAGAGACACTGAATTGTGTCAGAGATCGATTGTATCTTGTCTAAATGAAAGATGCCAATCAATTCCGTATTGCTAAATTTTAGGTGTACATTTCAGTATGTGTTTGTTGTATTTATAAGGTACTTACCACCAGCTGTCTCAGTCAAATGAAAATAAATTCTGAAGATTTTACTCAATTTCATGACTAAGATTTGATTCACCTAATCCATATTAGGCCTATTTTTGCTAGAAACAAATCACAACTCAGATTCTTGTTTCCTAAGGAGGATTTTCTGTGTGGTTTTTTAATTACAACATTTTAAGTTCTGTTTTTTCAGCTGTTTCACTGGATGTATTTGGAGTTTTCTGTAAGTGAATTTCCTGCTGGCAAATATGTTTGCAGTACTCTCAGGGGAGAACAAACAGCAAGGGCATGCGTACGACTGAAGTGAAAGCAATGACGATATTGCCTACGTTACTAGCATCAGCTCATCCACAGTATTTCCTCTGTCCTAGTAAATACCAGATGTCAGGCAGTCAAATTGTGAAACTCGTGCACCGTGTGCTACATTAACTGGCTGTGTATAGGAAAAAAAATTGAATCGTAGTATGTGTTTTGTATTAACTGACAAGGAAAATGACTAAAAAGAAAATTGGTTCTGTCCTAGCTCGAAGCAGAACAAAAGAAAAGTACATAGAGGTACCTAAAGCAGCGTTGTGTAACGCTGGGTTTGAATTCCGATGTTATGGTAGGTGATTCACTTACGCAACGTTGGGAATTTCGATACTGAGCTACTTTTGGTCTTTTTATTTCTTGCAGCTTGATTTTGAAGGATCACTTTCACCAGTTATTGCTCCAAAGAAGGCTAGACCATCAGAAACTGGGTCAGATGAAGTAAGAAATGGTTCTATTTTACAAATAAGACCGTTGGAGAGGATTAGTTGGTTCTTTTGGTTTTTTTAGAGGCAAACCAGAGCAAACACCCTCTGAGTATTGCATTTCATCTGAGCTCATCTCAAGCCTTTGGGGGAAGGAAAGTTGTGTTGTCCTGTGCAGTGGCTGCATCATGTGTCCTTGCGTGTCAGAGTTCACACTTCCAGAGAAGCAGGTTGGACTCAGGAACGAATTTAACAGGGATCACAAAGCAATCCCAGATAGTCTCCTGACAACGTCAAATCTCTCCTAGACGCATCATCCATTTAAAATGAAGTTGTCTCACTCCCGTGGCTGCACAGTACCTTTAGCAAGTTAGGAGCATCAAATTACATACTTCGCTGAAAGCGCTGAATTTGGCCCAGTTTAGTGGAGCGTTTAAGATTGATTCACTGGGTTTTGCCCAGACAGGAATGGGAAGTTTTCACGTAGTCGAACAGTGAAGTGGAGGAGGCTTATTATCGTCCCATCCTAAGAGGCTTACAAACTGTGGTGGTCCACTCGCGCTATTAGCTTTGTGTGGGTTGACAGGTCAGTGAGCCCGTGGGGTTTCGGACTACAGTCTACATGGAGGGAAGGTCAGGATCTAATGCCTGATGTGCTGTGGCAGGGGAGGTACGAAGACGGCTGGGTGCCCTAGGTGAATTGCACAAATACTCAGTGAGGTGCCACACACAGAGTATTGGTGCAAAGAAGGCACTGTCGGCTTTCTTTTGACTTGTTCTCTTGAACGAAGGCTTAGATTCTTTTGTGTGCAACAGCGGGGGTGGGGGAGGAAAAGGATGAAACTTAACAATTGAATTTCTGTGGCTTGCGGAGTTTGTGCGGCACGTTTACCATACAGCAAGCAGTCACATTTGTATTGGTTTATGGGGAAAAACCCCTCCTCTGTAACAGTGCTTTGGAATTCCCTTGCTAGGTTGTGTTCACTGTGGAACTTCTGCCTCTCCCTCCTGTTTGTTTGGTTTAGGACTGGGAATATCTCCTGAGCTCTGATTACCATAGGAATTTTGAGTCTCATCCTGTTGCCAAAGCTTTGCGACTGGACCCTCTGGAAGCTTCAGCTCCAAAGGATGACTTTTCACAGAGCCTTAGTTTGGATTCCTCAACCCTCCTTTTCACCCATATTCCTGCTATTTTCTTTGTTCTTCATCTCATCTACGAGGAGCTCAAACTGAATAGTCTAATGGGAGAAGGAATTCGTTCGCTTGTTGTTCTTCTGGTTCAGCTGGCCAGGTATGCCCAACTGACACATTGCAGATACTATATATCGTGCAGTGCCTCTTGGTGATGGGTGTGTGTTATTTTTTGGGGAATTTGGGGATTGCCCAAAGTGCAGCAGACTTTTCGTGTGTTTGAAGAAAATGAATGAATGTGTAAAACCTCATTGTGCTTAAAGATATTTACCATAGCAAATCTCTTGCGTGATTCTGGCCACTTCCCGACATCAGTGTGATTCACAAATCTTAGGTGCTGCAGCTCATCTTTGTTCTACTGTATTGTCGCACCTTAGCTCATGAGATCTGTCAAATATTGTTTGTGGTGGCACCTTTAGCGCAGCCGTGGCTGCGTCTTCATGTCTTCCATAACCACCTTCAAGTTGCGTTGCATGCACACAGGTGGGTAGATACAGATACCTCTTTAAGTAAAAGGCCAGGTAATGTCTCCCTGAGTTGTATTCGCTATTTCTACCAATTTTTTCCTACGGTTATAGATTCTTCCCCAGTAGTGGTTACTATAGCTGGCTGGCTAAATGGTTCCCAGTAGCAGCTGAAAAGGTTGACCTGTCCTCTATTCTATCATGCCAACGAGAAGCAAGTCTGCAATGAAAGACCGTGTGTCTTTTGAGGCTGGCAGCTGTTATACGCACGTCTTGTGGATAACCCGGCAGGTTATCTAGCTTCAACAGTTGGAATCAGGAGGAAACTGTAGTGACAGCGGTCACACCTTAGGCGGTGGTGGAGACATGGGACAAAGCAGACCGACAGCTGAAGAGAAACGTGCTGGGATAGAATTAAACATACAGATTCACTGCTTAGGGAATGAGCAGTGCCCTTGAGGGTTCTTCGTTAAGGAAGTCAGAACTTCCCTCCTTGTGTCTAGTGCATACACAAACCCTAAAAAAACCTCAACAGAAAATATCACAGAAATGCAGGAAGGTGGAGTGGGGGGGGTTTCCCCCTCTAATGCGATTCACCTCTCTCTCTCATTTTAGGGACTTAAAACTTGAAGCTTATATAGATTATTACTACAGAGACTATCCAGCCCTTGTAAAAACTTCCAGACAGACTTGCATAATTGATCAAGGTGAGTTTAAGGCTTTGCGAAGTTGGATATTCAGTGATAATGATGTGCAAATATCTCTAATATTGACCATGTTGGTGACTGTTCCCTTGGAAGCTGGTCAAGACTTAATCCCAATGTGCAAAACTGTGCTCATAGTGCTGAAGTTGCCTTGTTCCTTTGTTTTTAATAGCATCCTAAGAAGTCTGGGGTGAAATTAGCATAGTATAGTCGTGAGCTGGTGCCTCCAGTACAGTGCCTCACGGGACACTCCACAGCACGAATACTTGGGAGGGAATGATGGTTTCATCTTGGCAAACTCCCAGCTCAGGCTGGCTGGGAAGTGTTAGCAGACAACTGTGGAAAAGCCTGGTAGTGAGATTTGCCTCTTGTGGAAAGTATTGCTGGGCTGGCAGGCTCTCAGTTTAAAGTTCATAAAAACGAAATCAGAGCTAAACCCACAAAACTTAAAACAATAATATATTAAAATAATTATTATATATTGTCTGTGCACCTGTTTAGTGTCCTACTAGCTGAAATTTCCTAGTCGTGTAAGATACACTACTATTTCTACTGACCAAAAAAAGGAAGAAATCTCATAGCATTGCTCAGGCTTTGCTACTCATGTTTGTGGACGGGGAAGGCAAGCAGGTTATAGTTAGATTGCCCTCTCACTCAAGCAATTTCATATTGTTGAATTACAAGACTGTTCCAGTGAGGTTTTTGAGAATTACTCCTTATACTTACTCCTTTTCTCCGTGGGCTGAGGTAATTTTTGTTCCTGAAAGCGAGGTAGGTGTCTCAGGTTTTCATTACTGTCTAGCTATAAACTTCCATCTAACAGGAGGGAGGTGTGATGCGTAGCGTTTTGGGGAAATACTCTATTTTTGTTGTTCAAAGAGGTACTGTAGAGCTTGCTTTGGAATAGTGGAGAATTACTGTACCTTTGCCATGAACTCAGTGTCATTGCTGTTCATGTGATTAAGTCCAAACAGGTTTCATGCACCATCCCTCATTTTTTTCTGCTGAGCCTCCAAGTATCTTTCAGTGGCTGAGTTCCTGTCTGAAGGGAGAAGGAGTGCAGCCTTATCCTTACTTACCAGGAATCTGTGAAAGGAGCAAACTGGTAGTACTGGTACGTACTTTGGTAAGAAGGACATAGTTTATTCTGCCAGCGTAGCAGTGCTGTGGCCAGAGTTTGCCCCAGCTGCATAATTTTCCGCAAGTGAAGCGTCCCCAGTGGAAAGTGAAATAACAGAGGGTTTAATCGTGCGGTGTGGAGCAACGGGGGCATACTGCAGGGGTACCGAGCCTGTGATAAATAACACTGCTGTAGCTGTAGTGTTGGAGACTTAAGCATTTCCAAGTGTTGCTGCTGTGTACTTAGTACACCTCGTCTGTCTGCATGAAATCCTCTTGAGTATCCCTGCAACACAGTAAACTCTGTGGTGTCAGCCTCTCCACAGGGGGAGGCTGCAGAGAGAAATCCCTGTGAGTCCCATCTTCTCTTTTATTACTTTAATATTGCTGAAGGATGTGGATGGGTTTTAGCAGGTGGGAGGAGGTATTTGAGGTTGGGGAGGAGAGCTCGTGAGTGCAGAGTTGAGTAGCCTATGCTTCAGTGC
This sequence comes from Steatornis caripensis, assembly GCA_013398225.1. Classification (NCBI taxonomy): domain Eukaryota; kingdom Metazoa; phylum Chordata; class Aves; order Caprimulgiformes; family Steatornithidae; genus Steatornis; species Steatornis caripensis. Next base: position 34,610 of record VZSC01010116.1, on the reverse strand, counting down.
TTATGTTTTTGGTCTTTTTTGTGGTTTGCAGTAGTGGCGTATGCCAAGTAATAACGTAACTCAAAGTTAACTGTATTTTGTGAGTGAGAATTTCCCGACTTTCTGCTTGAGCATGTATCAACACAAATATTTAGCCGCATGAGTAGTTATAAGCTGATGTTATCTCCTGGTCAGCATTGCTTGCTTACTCATGAAGCGTTTATGGAGAAAACCTGCCAATACAGGGTTCGGAGCAGAGGTGTTGAGCCTGAGGTGGCTGAAGAGAAAAACAGGCGTCCAAGATTAGTTGCAGAGTCTCTGATATGAGCTGCTAGGAGTCATCCTGTCCTCTGCTTCAGTGTGGAGGGTTGAAGCAGCAGCACCGAGACTGTTTAAAGTGCTGATGCTTTCACTCAAAGTTTGTCCCGCCACTCTAGCTCTGAAGAACGGCGGCCTTTCCCTTGGATGATCACCCGTGTGTCCCACTCTGTCTTTCCTCCTACCTCTGCCTGACTTGCCGATATAGAGGTCAGAGCTGGCAAGGTCTTCGTGAAAAACACACAAGAATTTGACATGGATGTGATTTCTGCCTTTGGCATGCCAGCTTGCCTGGTGGTATCAAAAAGTAGAGTGACAGATCCTTCTGATTTTGCTGGCTAGATAGCTGACGTGGACCTTGCTTTGAACAGGGAACAACTTTTCACTCGGAGCCTTCACAAAGTCGCCAGTATTCCAGATGTGGGGGAAACTGAGTGGAAAAATGGTGTCTGTAGAAGATGTGTGTGTTTTGCAGGAGAAATTAAATTAAATATGAGAAACGTGGGTAGGAACACGTTTTTCTGTTTAGAAGATCATTTTACCTTTGAAACAATTATTAGGGAAAATTCAGTTGATTGCTTCAGGATTTATATTCTCCAAACTTCAAGGTAGAAATCAAAAGCATAGAAGTTTGTTACTTGCTTCAGTTGTTTCAGTCTCTTTCTACTAACCATGTTTTCATAGTACGCCTGTCCCACTGTTTAAGTTGTTAAAGTTATCTTCTGCTTGTTTTGATAGGCAGTATAGCAATAGCTGCACACTAAGTGACTTTGTATTGTCGTGTCTTTTTCCTATCCAGAGTGTGGCTCTGTACATACTTGGTGATGAGAGTGCTGTATCTAATGAAGCCTCCCATTATTTGTACAAGATTACATCAGGTAATGATGCTTTGGAGCCATCACAGTATCTCCTAGTGTCTTGTGCTTGTTATGTGCTGCCCCTTTGCTCAGAGAATGTGGCAGTAATATGGCCTTGTCTTTCCTAGGACAACGGAAACAGCAAATGGAACAGGATGACAATCGGTATGGGGTTTTTTTAGTATTATTTTAAACTGAGTTTTTTACTTTCTGCTGAGTTTTGGACTAGCTTTTATTGGCTTCTCCTTCATTCCCCTTTTTTTACAGATGTAGCTTCAGACACGGCACATCTGTTTCCAGCCTCGCTGAGAAGTTAATTATTTGGATGACTGAAGCTGGTAAGAGCAGCTTGTATCATTGTGTGACATGGTAACAATTGTAAGGAGCAGTCTTGTGCTTGCATAACATGACCTACGCTTTATCTAGTTTTGATAAAACAGTTGATTTTTTTCCTCATTAATTTTAAGGTTTCACCTTAAGAGATCTGGAGTCTCTCCCCTTTGGTGTAGCTCTTCCTATTAGAGATGCAATATATTATTGCCGAGAGCAGCCTGCCTCAGACTGGCCAGAAGCGGTTTGTCTCTTGATTGGGCGCCAGGATCTCTCCAAACAGGCGTGTGAAGGGAACCTGCAAAAGGGTGAATCGGTAGGTACGGGCATAGATGGATTTCATGATACCGGGCGTAGGGCTGAGCGCTCCGTTCAGAAACTCCCCGGCCATCTGCTGATGCCGAGGGCATCAGAAGGTGCAGAATGCAAGACTGAGGGCAACACGGGGTTTACACGCATGCAAGGGTTTCAGTAGGAAAGCTAGCACCCGGCACAGAAAGAGTATGTGCGTAGCTGTGGAAACTGTCAATATAAAACAGATCTTAATTTGGGCATGATGCCCACAAGTTTTGCCTACAGAGCTGTTTGATTGCCTCTGTAAGTCCTCCTCCTCTCCAAAATGGCTGCACCTTTGAGAGGTGCTAGAGAGGTTTTGGTACTCTGTCCAGAGACTCTGCCGTCAAAACAGCAATGGCGCAGGGAGAAGGAATTGGGTATTTGTCAGTCTGGCTCCCTGGGTTGGCGTGGCTGGCATCTCCCTCTCCTCTGGAAGAACTGGATTGCTTTCTGAAATACGCTTCTCATATTTCTCTTTTTCTCTCAAAAGGGGTTTAGTTGTTTGTACCCTGAAGTAAAACGAAAAAAAGCGTGTGGCGGTTTTCTCTTAAACATTTTCTTCTGATGGTGGGAATCACTAGTATCTCACAGAGTCGTAGTGTCTTCTGTTGAGGACGCTCTAGAAGCCAAAGCTCTTCTTGAAAGCTGGCTAGTGGCACGCAGAAACACACTTAGTAGTAGCAGATTGTCTGTAGCCTTTTCAGAAGTCAAGAAGAGGGATTTGTAGTCTCAAGCACATCTTGGTCGAGATCCTTTTTGCTGTGTTAGCTTTGGAAGTGATACTAAAATGATTCCAATTTTTTAGAGCAGAGGCTTCATGACTAACTACATGTCAAAAAAGTTAATTAATTTAGCAGAAAAGTAGATGAACTACATGTTCACGTCCCATGTCCCACCACTCATTAAAAATCCATTTTATTTTCTGCTGGTGAGGTTTTGCCCAACTGTAACAGTACTGAATCTTAAAATGATGATAAATTAGATTTTATCACTTGCTTTATAACAATGCCTCGAGTATATGTTACCTTAAAAGGATAAAGTGATCTTCAAACACCAAATTGTTTGTCATTTCTCAGGAGGGCAGGGTGGAGTTTCCTGTTTCAAAACGGACGCTGCCTGTATGGGTGGTGCAGTTATGTATTGAGATTTAGTGCGTATTTATCAGAAGAAATTGGGTTTCATTCATCAGCTGTTAATTTACTTGCACTGCTGGAGTCATGTGTTACCAGTGAGCCATAGGAAGACCCTGTGTTTGATCGAGTCTGTGTGATTATGTGTCTTTCAACTTGTTGAAATTCTGAGGTATAGAACAGGAAAAATGACCGTTTTAGAGAGAGGTGTGGGGTTTTTGTTCCTAGATTTATCGTATCAAGATTTGTCATCACTTGCCTTGTTATTTTTTAAATGAATCTCTCATCTGTGAAAGATGGGAAAGAGAGGAAAATACTGGCCCGCCTTAGGGTCAATGTCCAGATTATTTTGTCAGGCCCTAAGGAAACTGTGTATTCTGCGGGAAAGCTTATTTCTGCAAAACTCTTTAAAAATAAAATCGACTGTGCTTCATGCAGAGCGACAGCCTTGTCCGAAGCAAGTGCAGGGCAAGCAGATTGTGGCCGTACTCTGTTGCGTCCTGATCTACGCTGTCCTCGCCACTCTTGCTGGTGGTCCTGTGCGTTGCTTGTGTGATGTGAATTATCGGGGGAGGACAGAGTCTTAAACGTGGGTTTCGTAAATCTTGCCTAGAAAGAGGGCTTTCCCACCGTGCTCCTAAGCAATGAAATGCTGCGGTGTTTTTCTGGTCATACAGCTCCGGAGTGCGAGTTCGAAAAATGTTCCTGTGCTGTGGTGAAGCCTAGGTTGGCTGACGGCAACAAACATTTGGAATTTACTGACATTTTATTTTAATAGGTAGCTTGTTTTTTCCAAGGTTGTTGCGAGGGGGAACCCGAATTAAAGCTCCAATTCATGGAAACATCAGTGATTAGAAAAATAGCACAGGTTTCTGAACAGAATATGCAGAGCAGCAGCCCTGATTGGGTTGAGGGTCGGTACGTACTAGCGCTTCTAAAAGCAGGTTGTCACCGGGGGACTGTGTGCCTTCCGGAGTTTAACCTCTGTTTTAATATGCATTGAAATGCACATCTGGGTTTCTGTTTTTCACTGCTGAACTTGCAGAAGAAAACACATGCGTTTTCGTAGCCATCATAGATACTTGTGTAGGCAGGGAGGGGAAAGCCCTTTCCTACTACTGCTCTGAAACAAGAAATAGTTTTGAAAGAAAGGTAACTATTTCATATGTCGCCTCCTCAAGCTCCCGCTTCTCAGTCCTTACTCAACAGCCTTTGCTACGTCTTTGACCTGTTTGAGATGTCATATCCTCCTCTCTTCATCATCATTTGTCCAGTTTAGGTGTGCAAAAATAGTTGATGACAATGTTCAGAAATCCTCGTGGCCTTCCAAGTGAACGTAAGGAGCATGTGAACGATGTCGTTCATGATTGCGCAAATCTTGGTCCGTTCTGTTTACNATGTCATATCCTCCTCTCTTCATCATCATTTGTCCAGTTTAGGTGTGCAAAAATAGTTGATGACAATGTTCAGAAATCCTCGTGGCCTTCCAAGTGAACGTAAGGAGCATGTGAACGATGTCGTTCATGATTGCGCAAATCTCGGTCCGTTCTGTTTACAGACCCATCTCAGCGCAGGTAATTGTGCTGAGTGCATCCAGGTTGTGGTGCTGGTTATTTGGTGGCTTTCTGAGAGTTGTCTGTATCCATGTGCACTACGGGAAATGGCTTCTTCCCTTTCTCTTCCCCTTGCAGTCTGTGGGCCCAGTGCTGTCCTCCGATATTCCGTCTGGGACTGAATCGGAAGAGGATGAGGATGGCATGAATGACATGAACGAGGAAGTGATGTCGCTAATATGGAGCGAGGATTTGAGGGTGCAGGAAGTACGCAGGCTCCTTCAGAGTGCCCGTCCTGTGCGTGTCAATGTGGTGCAGATGCCAGAAGCTAGTGACCATGAATACATAGAGGAGAAAGAAAACCGGTAAAAACCGTCTCCGTTTCTAGCAGCGTTTCGTTGGCACTTCGCTCGTGTGAAAAATTGCTTGAATGTTTTTGATGGCTTAAAGTTAAGTATGTCTAACCAAACAGTGCAATATATTTTAGTCTGAACCGAAGATTAAAGTAGGCGAGCCTGAGTGAAGGACACATAGAGGAGTGTTGGATTTCATAATCCACGTCTTTGAAGCTCAGTGTACATCAAAACCCTGCTGTATTTGAGTTGGGGGGCTCTCCGGAATGGACCAGGGTGTGGGAAGGATTGTTCGTTTGAACCCCAAACAGCATGTTGAGATCAGTTGGGATTTGAAAGCAGATTGTAGCTTTCTTTTTTTTCCCACCTAAAAGGTGTGGAATATAAGCAGGACCTACTCTGTAGAGAACAAAGCATCATTCATCCCCTGCCTAAAACTGGAGAGCGCTTTGTTCGGGGCTGATCCTGGGTCTAAGCAAGTTTTGGGTCAGGGGACATAATTAATTTTACAGAAAGCAAATTCAATGCCCCATCCCTCTCTCTTTTGAAACCTGCTGTTGGAGCCATTATATGCCTAGTGGCCTCACAACTGTCCTCATCCTGCTTCTTTATTCACTCATTTTGGAGTGTTAAAAGTATCTTCTTTGAAAAACAAAAGAAAAAGGCAAACATCAAGAGCAAAAGAACGTCATTAACATGCAAAACACTCTACAGAAGTAGGAAGCTAAAGGAATGCAACAAATTATCGTCTGACCTAACAAGCTGAGTAATCTAACAAGTCTAGAAAGTGTTTCCAGAGTAAATCGTAGAGAATTGTGGTCAGCATTCTTGGAAGCACATTATTAATTCTGTACACAGGTTGTTACTAGATGTGATCACTAGTCATAGCAAGATTCCTTGCGGCAATCAGCTTTGTTTTTCTCTCTCTCCTTTCACCTTGTTTCTGATGTGGCTGCTAAATTGTCCGTAGCACAGATTTCTCTAACTAGCACCCAGCTTTAAGGGAAAAACAGAGACATGTTCCAATATGATGTCAGGTAAAGTGTATCTTTGAGATTAATCTTGTAAGGATCAAAGATTTGGTTCAAAAGTTTAGCCTGCTATTAAAAAAAAAAAAGGAAAGACAACATGCTATCAAAAAACGCTCTGTCCAGTGCCTGTTGTCTGTATGTTCTTTTTGTGTCGTGGATTTGGAAAAATGTCCTGTGCTAAGCAACCGGCTTGGTTTTTCTGCCATCTCCCCAACAGGCTGTTACAGCTGTGCCAGCGAACCATGGCACTGCCTGTGGGACGAGGAATGTTCACTTTGTTCTCATATCATCCTGTTCCAACGGAGCAGTTGCCCATCCCTAAGCTGAATCTAACTGGTATGTTGGTCAGAGTTTCTTTCGGTTGTCACCCCCTTTCTTTCTGAACCTCTCGTAATTTTATAGCGTCTTATGTGTCTCTCTGCAAAGAGTTCGTAGCTTAAGTGTATGTTTTGTGAAAAGTAGGTCTTTTTGTTTTGAATCTGTCACCTACTGGCTTCTTGTTATCTGGTACCTTCTGAGAAGCAGAGAGAAGTGAGATAAATTGCCTAAGGGTACGCAGCTGATCGGTGTTGGTGTCATACATGGCACATATACTGCAAAGTCCACACGGCTGCTTTATCTGCTGTGTTGTGCTTCTGTCTTCTGACATGCCTGATGATACCCGCGGCTGTCTTCAGATCAGAAGTGTTACCTAGCATGCTTCCAGAGTTAGTTTGCTTGGCGCCCTACTAAGTTGAGAGCTGTTTCTGAAGCAGTTTGTTTTCACCTAATTGCTTTTTATGATTCTGTCGTGGGCAGGCCGCGCTCCTCCTAGGAATACTACCGTTGATCTGAACAGCGGCAACATTGATGTGCCTCCTAACATGGCTTGCTGGGCCAGCTTTCACAATGGAGTGGCTGCTGGCCTGAAGATAGCGCCTGCTTCACAGATAGACTCTGCTTGGATTGTCTATAACAAGCCCAAAATTGCCGAACTAGCAAATGAATATGCAGGCTTCCTCATGGCTCTGGGACTCAACGGGCATCTCACAAAACTTGCCACGCTCAATATACATGACTACTTAACAAAGGTGAGGCTTTCTTTCAGAAGCGACAGAGAGAAGTATGTATAGGACTTAAACTCTTTAAACAAAACAAGAAAGAAAAGTCAACAGATTTCTTTGAAATACTAAATTGGAAGTTCTCTGGTGTGGGAGAATATCAGAGTCGCTTCATTAACGTTAGCGGTGCGGGACTTCATTTCTGTTTCAAAGATTTTCAGCAGTTTCGTCACTTAAGTCTTTCCATATTGTGCACAGCTCGTTGGGATGGGTGAATGTGTTGTTCCCTTTTTCAACGCGTCTGCTTTCTTTGATGGCTAGTACTCGTTTCCGTTCTCAGGGCCATGAGATGACAAGTATCGGACTGTTGCTTGGCGTTTCTGCTGCCAAGCTGGGCACAATGGATATGGCCATCACACGCCTCCTGAGCATCCACATACCTGCCCTCCTGCCGCCAACTTCAACAGAGCTGGATGTCCCCCACAATGTGCAGGTGGCTGCCGTGATAGGAATAGGCCTTGTCTATCAGGGCACTGCTCACAGGCACACGGCTGAGGTGCTGCTGGCTGAAATAGGTAGGTTTACCCAAAAAAATGGGAGGCGGTCCGGGAGAGACGCAGCGTGCGAGTGATTTGCACAGTGCATCAGGGGGCTGAGAATTTGAATGTTTCTTTTAACTGCACATCTGCCACCACAGTATTCACCCCTCATTTCCCAAACTCTGTTTTCTGCTTTTAGAGGAACAGAAGTTGCTGTGAACTGCATGTTTGTGTAGCATGAAGCAATCACTGAATTTAGTAGGACCAGCATAGCAGCATTAGTGCTGGACCTACATGCTTTTTCCAGCTGGAAACTTTGTCTGATAAGAGCTGTTCTGGTGTTTCTGGGGTTGCCAGTTACTTGGTGAGAGGACTGCTGTAACTACACATCCCTCCTGACCCAGATGCCCTATCTGCCGATATCCTGACCCTCTACTGCATTTGAGCAAATGTGTTGCACGCTGTGTGCCTGACACATCTGGTGCTTCCCAGATACTTGTTTTCTCTCATGTCTGTCCACTGTAGAAACCAGAAACTGAGGCACTGGGTGGGAAAACTGCTTTCCTCTTGCAAGGAGAGTAATTTTGGCTCGCTAAGTTGGCGGCAGTACAGCCATCGTGTCCTAAATCCTCCTGTTGTGAATTTTGTTGCTTAAGGCTTTCCAAACAGCAGTCTGAGAGGTGATTCTGAACAGCAGATTTCTGATGTGATTTGTGTCCTCTCTCTGTGCGTGGTTCTTCTGGTTTTGTTTGTAACACTTCTTATTCATGTTTCTATGTAGCTTTAACTAAAAGAGACTGTATGGTTTATTAAATAGAGAATGGGACAAATTTTAAGGGTGAAATCGTGTCTGTTATGTTTCTGGTAATTTGCTGTGTGCAGTCTTTTCTAGTGATAGCTCTTGAACTCTGCTGAAAACATTTGGATAGGTTCGGAGGTCTTAAAGTATACGCAGTTGTTACGTGGCATTTTCACTGTGTCTCTGAACTCCAACCATTTAGCAATATATACTGCTTCGGGAGGGGTTTGATGTTTGGTGATGGTTGGGTTAAGTGACAATTGTTTGTAATTCCTTTGAGAAGTTTCCGGATTTTCTTGAAAAGGGAGAGATTTTTTTCCTCACAGTGTTAGAAATGTAGCACTTAATTAAACAATGTTTACTTAGCTGGAATTTTAAAAGATGGATTTCCCTGTTTTGTTTTCTCCAGGACGTCCCCCTGGACCGGAAATGGAGTACTGCACAGACAGAGAGTCCTATTCGCTCGCATCTGGGCTAGCCTTAGGCATGGTTTGCCTAGGGGTAGGTGCCTCTCTTCACTTCAGCTGCGATTAGTAGAAGAGTCATTATATATTGGGGTGGGGTAGTAAGAGCTCCTTCATCCTTGACTCCCAACTGCCTTTGGCCGAAAGCATTTCTTTTCTCGTATAGGAAGGCACTTCCACATTACTCCTTCTCCTCTTCGTTCCTTAGCACGGCAGTAATTTGATAGGCATGTCGGACCTCAATGTTCCCGAGCAGCTTTACCAGTACATGGTTGGGGGTCACAGGCGGTTCCAAGCGGGAATGCACAGAGAGAAGCACAAGTCTCCCAGTTATCAAATCAAGGTATGCGTTGCTGATTGTTGCTCATTTAAGCCGAAAACAGCGGTAGTTGGAGGTCTGAGAGGTGCATGTCTCTGCACCAAGTGACTTTGAATGCCTGTACGCATCGCCACAGGCTGTTGCCTTCCTCGTCAGCAGCCCTGAAAGTATGCGTCGTGTTTTCACAGGAAGGAGACACCATAAACGTGGACGTTACTTGTCCGGGTGCCACGCTTGCACTCGCTATGATCTACCTAAAGACTAATAACAGGTATTAACCTTGGCATTGCTCAGACGTTTTGTAGTAGCCTGTGATAGCAGCTTAGCTCACTCGATTTTGTGCGTTGCTGAGATGAGATCTGCAAACTCTGCTCCTTTACTGTGCTCTGCAGATCCATCGCTGACTGGCTGCAAGCACCAGATACCATGTATTTGCTGGACTTTGTAAAACCAGAGTTCCTTTTATTGAGGGTAAGATTTTCTTTTGTTTCATTTCTCCATCTGTTTAACGATACTGAAAATGCTTCTTTTTTTTTTGTTTTGTTTTAATTTTTAATCCAGCCCACGTGCCTGTCATGCAGAATCCTTTAGATAGCTGGCAACCCTCTTGCTTGGCAGCCAGAATTAAACCTTCAAACAATTTCTGCTTGTCGTAAGGCAGCTTGCTTGGCGTGCAGCACTAGAGATGGAATTTAGCGAGAAATATTTGAATGATACATTTTATGTGGAATATTAAATTAAATGTTTATAGCTTTTCCCAAATTAATTTCACAGATTAAAAAAATAATTTGGGCCTCAGCATCTGTTAATAAGTTCGTAGTGAATTTTAATCTCAGTTTACCAGCTAAAGGCACAGACCTTGCAAGGATTTATTCTGTGGTTCTTTTTTTTCTGCCAGCAGAATTTGCATCTCTTAGAAATGACAAAATAGCTTTTATTTTTGATACGAAGGCTGAGAAACAGTGAAGAAGGTGCTAGCGGGTGGCTGGATTGCCTGCGTTTCTGGATGCATTTGGTGCACTACAAAAGTACCATTGATGTTTGTGTTGGGTTTTTTCCTTCCTTATGTTTTGGCTTTCTCACTTTCTTTAGACCTTGGCTCGATGCCTGATTTTGTGGGACGACATCTTGCCCAATTCCAAGTGGGTTAATAGCAACGTGCCTCAAGTAGGTATTTACACGTAATGTGCTTACTTCCCAATTTTACATCTCACTGGATTGTTCTGCATGTGAACGTTTCCTTAGTCGCATGAGCTGCGCAAGAGAATGTTCATTAATTGTGTTCACGTGACAGAAATGGTGGTTATGTTGGATTCCTGGACCGGTGTGGCATTCCGTTGTGCTAGAGGGGAGAGGATTGAGGAGGGATCCAACTGCTCAAGACGTAAAATGGTGCCAGAAAGAGATTAAACCTTCCTCCACAGTGCCCAAGCAGGAAGCCAGGTGCAAAACTGCTGCAAGGAGGTTTCGGTTGAACATTACGAATAACTTAGATAAATCTCTATCAGAAGTGCAGGGTGCTGGTGGACTGCATAGCCTCTTGAAGTCTCATCCTGTCCGGTTTTCTCTCATATTTGAGTACATACAGGAACATCGTGCTTCTGACACACTCTTGCCATTGTTTTAGAAATCCTTAAGGGGCCAGATCCAGGAGCATTGCAAGGTGTCCCTTTGGGATCTGAAGTACCGTGGAGCAATAGCACGTGGAAGGAAAAATGGCATTTATGTGCCTGTGGAACAGAACTGTTTTGTGTCACTTATGAACCCTTGATGCCCAGAGTTTCAGTTAATTGATCAGTTTCCCCTGGATTAATTTTTCTCTCTCGTATGCTTTTTGTAGATCATAAGAGAGAACAGTATATCTCTTAACGCGACAGAGCTGCCTTCATCTGAAGACCTGAGTTTAGAAACACTGGCGTAAGTAACATGTAAAAAATTCTACTCCTGAAAACTGCAGCTGAAGTCTTTATAGAGATACCAGTATACAAAAAAAAATGTATCTCCCTTGATATTCAGGGAATTTTAGTCTCCATTTTCTGTAAAAGATGAGTCTTTTCAATTTTCCCTTTTTGTTAATTGTAAGGGAGTTTGCGATGCGTATTCAGATGAGGAAAAGAGAAACATTTAGTCATTTCCTGTTTATGTTGCTTATTAGGCAAGCTCATGTCTACATCATTGCTGGAGCGTGTTTGGCACTGGGATTTCGATTCGCTGGTTCAGAAAATCTGGCAGCGTTTCAGTGCTTGGTAAGAGGTTTTTATTTTTTCCTTTCAATTTCCATAGAGCTCTAACTTACCTTTTGTATCTGTATTTAGTGTGCATTTCTTTTCTTTCCAGTACAAATATGCAACAGATTTCCTGAAGTGTTTGTCAGCACCAACAGCTTCGATAGTAAGTTCTTTCTGTTTTTCTCTCAATGAGAAGGAGGCTTTGTTGTGTAACGTACATCGATAATCCTCACCAAAACCTTAATGGAAACAAAACCATCCCTTTTACTTTTCTACATTACAGACTATTTATAGAATGCATCAGGGCTGTGGATCGTTTTTGTTAAGGACTCTGCTGGTTCTCTGCTCTCCCTCTTTCTGTGGAATGTGGTTTTTCGAACTCTGGGGTAGAAAGCAGCGTGTTAGACTGATCAGAAGCGTGCGCTTTACCACAGAAGTGTAATGATGCCTTCCCTGCTCTACTTGAAGACAGGTCACTATAATCTGGAAACATGCTTGAGTGTCTTGCTGCTGTCTCTCGCGATGGTGGTGGCTGGCTCTGGAAACCTGAAAGTCCTTCAGCTTTGCCGTTTCATGCACAAGAAGACGGGCGGAGAGATGAACTACGGGTTCCACCTGGCTCATCACATGGCCTTGGGGCTCCTCTTTCTGGGAGGAGGAAGGTAACCTGTCGTTTCCAAAGGCAGGGTTTTTCTTCTTTCATCTCTCCTGCAAAAGCTGGAGCGGTGTGCAATTTACTTGATTTTATTAGTTTTGTTAATAACATACAGATGCATGAAGACATCTTGCATTGCAAATGAAAGTCCTGTTGTTTTCTAGGTAGGGCGTTACTTCAATGCCACGGGAATGTGTGTGGCTTGTGTTTATTTCCCACTGCTACACGTTTGTTTTGACTACTAGAGGAACACGTTTGTAAATTCTTTGCTACTGTCTTTCCCTGCCCTGGGAAACAAAAATATTTTGAACACCTGTGCTAGTGGCCAGTGTGTGTTAGCGCTGAAACTAATAGATAATGTTTTTCTACAGATATTCACTGAGCACTTCGAATTCTTCAATTGCCGCTCTCCTTTGTGCTCTGTACCCTCACTTCCCTGTTCACAGCACGGACAATCGGTAAGAGTTTGCCGGGGTTCACGTTTCCTTAAACTAAATCATCTTTTTACAAAAGATGGGCACTCTGTAAATAATTTTTTCTTTAGGTTTTCCAAACAAATGATTTTTAAAAAGGGTGAAAAATAGAAAAAATAAGTGAAGATGTAAGATGATGGTAGTGATCTTGGATCAATGAGGAAATGCAGGCAGGTGTCCTGAGGCTCTATGCTGTGCTCCTGTGACTGGACTGCTGCAGTTCGCTCGGCAGAAAAGATTTTTATGCCAGATCTGTCCCTTTATGGCTCTTAAACAGTTTTAGCTAATCAGATTTAGCTGCAAAGCCCTGTTCTGCTAGCTCACGCTAACGTGTTAAAGCGATATAAAGTGTACTACATTACTGCAAATTTCTCTCTAGTTTAATCCACGGCTATATTTGATGACTGAGCGGTGAGTAGCTTGGTGTTTGGGGGATTATTCCCTGCCCGTACTGCATGCACAGTGCTGAATTCTTTATTCCCACACGCAGGTACCACCTTCAGGCTTTGCGTCATTTGTACGTGCTGGCAGCGGAACCAAGGCTCTTAACACCCGTTGATGTGGACTCAAACACTCCTTGTTACGCACTGATAGAGGTTACGTACAAGGTAATACGTCTGGGAGGCAATAAGGAGTGAGTGCCTTTGAGGAGGTGTGGGAGACTCTGATATACCGAAGGCACGCTATTTTCATTGTTGTGGCCGGCAGCCTTGGGTTTGTTTTCAAGTTGTGGTGGAGGCGAGCCAAATTCTGCGCAAGTAATTTTGAAGGGTTTTGCTCAGCCCACTCACACCTTGCGTGTGCTTTGATGTCACCTTGAGAGCAGAATGCAGGACAAGTAAAAGGCACCACAGACTCTTCAGAGAGTCAAGTGTGTAATGACTGACCCGGGGTCATAGTTGTCCTCTTTCTAAAGAGGAAGGACTTCCAAAGGCACAGAGGTGGTTGGGACCAGCTGTGCTTTTAAAAGCCTTCTCCCAGTTCTGCTGAAACGAGCAGCTTGATGTTTCTCCTTGGCGCTCGCGTCGTGTGTCCTTTGGGGGAAAGAGTCCTTTCTGCAGGATGTATTTTGTACAGGCTTACGTGAGACATGCAACGCTCGTGAAAGGACTAAAGAAAGGGTTCTTGGGAGTTCCGGGGAGGAGAGGTGCAGCATGGATCCCTTGCAGTTCTGGCAAAGAGTCGTGCATGTTTGCAATGCGGTTTACTTCTTAAACCTTCAGATTTCAGTTGAAGCGTGCCTGACTTGCACAACGTTGTGCGTTGATCCATCCGTGGGAAATACACCTTTCATTTAGGCTTATGTTTCCTGACGTTAAAGGCAATGCTAAGTCATGTATTTACTCGGGAACAGAAACTGACTGACTTCTGCCGATGGAGTTCCCTTACACGAGATGCGCGTTTTCTTTCTTTTCACACGAGAGCGAGCTTTACTAATATGTGAATACTGGTGGCATTTTGAAGGGCACGCGGTGGTATGCAGAAGCCACTGAGGAACTGATGGCACCCACGCTTCTTCCAGAGCTTCACTTACTGAAGCAGGTAAAGGAAGTCTCCGTTTTAATGAGGAATTTAATCACCCAGTTTTGTGTCAGAAACAACGCAAGAGCAGAGACTTGGTGACTTTTCTTTGATTCCCTGCCAGCCTTAGCCAGACTCTGCATAACGCTGTCCCACAGTAATGGCTCTGAAGACTATTCTGTCACTATGGAGCACATGTTAAGTTATGCCAAGCGCTGCTCTTCGGTCTTGATCATAATGCTTTCAAGATCTGATGTGGCAAGGAGTTCCCGGTGCCAGAAAGCCTCACTGTAGGAGAGACCAAGCTAGGTGCTCTTCCTGAGTGTTCAGGGTGGGTAGCACTATAAAAGGGCATATGCCCTTGTAAGGGCCCAGAGAGAACTGTAGGCTTATGTGGAAAACTCTTAATTTTACAATTCTGGTTATATCTAGTAACAAAAATGCTTGCCTTGACAGATCAGAGTGAAGGGACCGCGGTACTGGGAATTGCTAATAGATTTAAGCAAGGGAACGAATCATCTAAAGTAAGTATTCTTTATAATGCCTAACTGAATAATGACCTCGTAGTAATATTTTTTTTAACTTTTTTTTTTTTAAAAACCTCCTGTACTTGTCACACCTACGGTTTGGAAAGAAGTCTGCTTTTGATCCGTTCGCTGTTGTGCATTTGACAGCACTTTAGGGTGAAGAAAGAAACTGCGTAGTTGGTTTCACCTATTGATGTGAATAATTCATGCAAAAACAGGGCAGGGGAAAACCTGATAGTAAAAACCGCAGATATTGGCAGCGGGATTGAGCAGTACCAGAAACCATCTCGAACTCATGGTTTTAGTTTAGTTTTGAGTTGGTGTGATGTCATGTTTCCCAGACTGTTCGTACAGTAGTTAGCTAACTGTTACTGCTTTGTGAAATACTATTTTTCTCATGTTACGTGAAGTATACAAAGTACTGCTTACTGCATTTTAACTCTCCCTCAGGCAACTGTGAAAAACAGAAATCTTACCGGAATACAGTACCTGTGGGTAAAATCGTTCTCATCTTTGTGCTTAACAGCCTACAGTGTAACTTGCCGCTGCGAGTAGCGTAGAAGCCAGCTGCGTCTTTCGTCAGCAACGTGGGTTTTCTAGTTACTTTCAATGCCCCTGCCAAGGTTAAAGTAGGCGCTGCCGTGCAGCATCTATTGGTCGGTGCCTTTAAAGATAACAAACGGGACTGAAGCGGAGTGCGGAGTCCTCCAGATCAGGATGCACCCACCGGTTCACCTGCCACACCAGGGCTGGCAGAAACCAGCTTTGTCCTTCTGGCTTGAGCCTTTACCACGCTTGAGCACTTGTTTGTCCAAAAGAGCCTTCCTGTGCTGCCGCAGTAGAAACCAGCGTGGGTGACTGAGGCACTCGCTCCAGATGCTTTGAATCTGTCAGCTCACGTGTCACAACGCTCGTCCTACTGTCTTGTCCCCAGCCCTTTAAAATGATAGGGGCCTGGCTGGCAGCGTTTTGGAGATAAAAGCCCGTGTGAGAAATAGTTTTCCCTATCTCACTACGTGTGAACTGCCGCTGTATTGTTATGCTAAGCAGTTAGTTTCAATACAGATAATTTTGTTATTTTAAGGATGCCCAGTGCCTGCAGTTAATGGTGCAACTGATACTCTAAGCCAGGTAAACACGCAGCTGCTTTGCAGTAGTGTAATTCTGAACGGCTGCACGCTTCCCTTTGTAGGCTTGGTCAGGAATAGCAGCGTTTTGTTGGCTTTTTGGTTCTAGTTTTGGGTTCGTTTTTTTAATACACGGAGAAGGGCGTGCCTTTAAAGCCGTGGATACCAACTTGCATGGTTTTCCTTGGTGCTGGGATCTCATCCTAAAAGAGTCTAATAAGAACGTGCAATGGTTTTGGGAAGTTATATTCCTTGTATCAGTAGGGCTCATCCCTTTTTCGTCATCACATCACTGTTTGATAGCGGAACATACCAAGATTTCTGTGTGTATGCAAGTGGGGCAGGGTTTAAATAATCAGCGCAAAGCCCAAACGGGATATTGCCGTACATGAGCCGTTGGAGTTCACGTTTCCTTTACAGGCCTGCCTCGTTGCGTAGATGTATCCGTTTAAAGTCGGTACCGTTGTCGTTATTTCAGATCAATTCTTTCAAAGGGTGGCGTCTTGTACGTGAAGCTGAGAGCTGGGCAGCTCTCCTACAAGGAGGACCCGATGGGCTGGCGCAGTCTCTTAGCACAGACTGTCACTCACCGGAACTCTGAAGCTCGGGCATTCAAGGTATCGTTCCCAAACTGGTTTCCTGCTAGGAATGCTGCCTCTAGAAAGGCTGGGGGAAGCAGAGCAGGTCACGCCATGGTGTTTATTTCCAGCACGTAGCTCTGCCGCATGGTTACGAGTACTGAAGTTACTTGCTTTGCTTGAGGGAAAGGAAGTCTGGTGGCTTTCACAGGGCATGCGATGAGCTTAAGCTTAAGGGTAGCTACGTGAACGTACGTTTGTCGTGGGCAGACAGAAGCGTTGGACGTGTTTTGCCCGTGATGTGCTTTGTGTAGGTTACGGTCTTCTCACGCGTGTGCTGGGGAAGGAAGGACTGGGTAGGCATTGCTATTACATTTGTGCAGTGAAACCAAAAAGTTCATTTTGACAGTGTGTTTTAATCTGTTTTTTAGCCAGAAGCAATTTCAGCTTTCACTTCTGATCCTGCTCTGTTTTCATTCGCCGATTATTTTTGCAAACCAACTGTGAACATGGGCCAGGTATGATGCCTAGATGTGGACTTCGCGTGGTTTCTTGCTTGCATGAATAAAAGGTGGGAAAAACCAGCGTTAAACTGAGGAACGGAATTCAGCCCTTCAAATAGTGGGGACAGGGAATATTTTAAGGGATGTTTTGTAATACAAAGGGTGTAAACCAGTGTTGCCCCTATGCTTTTTGTGGGGTTTTGTTTGGGTTTTTTCCCATTGGTTACGCCACAGTTGCTGTTAGCTGTCTGCGCGGGTTGTGTTCATAGTGGAATGTGTTTAACAAACACCGAGAGCCCCGTTCAGCGTCCGGAAGCATTTAGGTGAAGCCGCTGCAGAAGGGCTAGGGTGTTTTGCACTGTATTTCTTTGCACGAAGTGGCTTAAGGGAGGGAGTAAAATATAGCTGCATTATGCCTAGTTTTTAATAAGCCCAAGAATCAAAGCAAGTTGTGTAGGATTGTTAGCTGTCATTAATTTATGTAATGTCAGTGCACGGGTTAACTTCAATGGAAGGAAACGTGAGCAATGCAAGAACCTGAAACAAATTGTATCTAGCGTGTGTGCTTTGTTAAACATGTGTCTCTTATCAGAAACAGGAAATCCTGGATCTTTTCTCCTCAATTCTTTATGAGTGTGTTACCCAAGAAAATCCAGAGATGCTGCCTACGTACATAGCAATAGATCAGGTGGAGTAAACGCTTTTTAATTCCTTAAAGCTACGCTTTGGCGTAAGGGTATTGTTCATTGCGTGGGACTTTTGTAGAAGACAGAAAGGGAGGAGGGGAGACGTATTAGCGAGCTTAGAGGGAGATAGCAGAGGTTTTAAAAGCAAATTGGAAAATAACCTAAGTTAATGAAAACTGAAATTACACCAGAAACATCAGCTGGCGGTTTTTCTCCGTAGGTGCTCAGAAGGGCAGTTCATGATTCGTTCACTCAGTGTTTCTGACTGCAATGTTTCTTTCCTCCTCCAGTTCACATTCTGACAGTCTCTTTGTGTTTCCCCTCTGCTAGGCTGTGAGGAGATTAGAAAGAGGAGAAATGTCCGAGACGTTTGAGCTGTGGCAGATAAAGCTGGTGTTAGAATTTTTCAGTTCCAGAAGTCACCAGGAGAGGATGAGCAGGAATCCCAACCGCGGACTCTTCATGAACTCCGAATTTCTCCCTGTGATGAAGTGCGCTATCGATAACACCCTGGATCAGTGGCTTCAGGGTATGGAGAAGATAACTTTAATCCTACAGCCACAGTCGCAGTTTAGCGTTCTTGTCTTCTTACCGGTCCAGGTTGACTTTTGCCTTTTTGCCTGAAAAAAGTGTTAACTGAAGAGAAGGCGCTTGCCCGTTAGCATATACCAGCTTGTTTTCAGTTTAGTGTGTTTTCAGTTTAGTGTGTTCGGCGTGAAACAGCCAGTGAAGAATTATGTTTTAACTGCATTGGGTGGAAAGCTTAGTTAACGTGGACGGTTGTGTTTCCCAGAGAAAATGCTTTCCTAGTACCGCATTGGGAGAATTTTCTAGGAGGAACAGTGACGGGTGGCTGCAGCAGAAGGAAGAAGGTTTGCTGACAAACCCCTAGCCCACCTTCTGTGGGGAGACGGAGACTCTTTTAAGCAGGCTTTTTCCATGGAAATGCTGTTGTCTTGCCTTTCTGTTCCCTCCCACAAATGCTCCCTAAATTTCATCGTAGTGTCTTGTGTGTTGCAGCTGGAGGGGACGTCTCTCTGCATTCCTACCTAAGTGGGCAGCCCACGGAGGAATCTCAGTTGAGCATGCTGGCTTGCTTCCTTATTTACCACTCCGTCCCGACGCCGGGTCAGCTGGCAGCTGGAGGCTTGGAAGGTAAGACTGGAGTGCCGGGCAGCGCTCTGAACTTGCATGGGCACGCGCTCCTGGATTTGGCCTCGCTTGTGGAAAGGAGCGTATCCTGTAAATTATGTGTCAGCGTGCATTTCCTCTGAAAGCTGTTCCGTCGCTTTCTGTTCTTTGTCGGTTGTCTCAAATCTGGACGTAGGAGGTAGAGGCTTTACACAGGACTAAAGAAGTCAGAATTAGCTGGTATAAAAAGGCCTTGGCTCTTACCTGACCTGCGGGTAATGACGTTCTCACAGGCAGCAGGACCAGCTAAGACAGGCTGTAACGGCAAAAATGTTATTTTTGTTGGCCTAGCCATATCCCAAATGCCGTTCAAATCTCTCTCCTGTAAGTACCTAGTCAGAGCAATCACCTGCTCTGCTAGGGTTCCACTGGCAACCTGATTTGGGATCCAGGGAAATTCACTTTTCTCTTGCCCTCCTTCAGCCCAGCCTGGGGATACACCAGTCTGCCTCCACTTGCCTAAGGTTTCTCAGATGGCAAAAAAACCCACAGCTGGACTTGAATTTGGGGAACTCTGTGGCTTGCTTAGGGGCGTGACACGAACGTTACCAGCCCAGTGCTGAGAGGAATCCATTGCTGAGGGCTTCGCAGAGGCCACAGCCCCCAGCCTGGGGGTCCTGTGCAGGCGACGGCACCCCGAGCGTGCGGGCTAACATGTATCGTCTTGGGTGTTTTCCAGTCAGGTGCCTGTGTATCTGTTCAGGTCAAAAGGCCTCTGTGGAAATCCTGGTTTCCTGCGCCCTCTCTGCCTGTTACGCGCCTCTGTTCTGGGAGTTCCGGCCACATCACTTGAATTTGGGACTTCTTAAAATTCCAGTATAAAAATTTACTTTTTAACCAGCGTTGCAACAAAACGAATAGCAGCGAGCACGCCCCCTGAGCGCCGGCCCGCTCGCCTTCCTCTCTTGACAGTTCTTTTATTGGGCGTGTTACACCAATACGTGCTCATTTTCTTCCCTTCTGTAATCTCTCTAGGAAGCACGAACTTCTCCGAGCTGCTTTTGAAGTTCAAGCAGTTGAATATGCCGGTTCGTGCATTACTAAGGCTCGCTCCTCTGTTGCTTAGAAATCCACAGTCCATGGTGCTGTAGGTCCGCGGCGCTCATTCTGCGCGTGGCTGCTGAACGACGGAGCCAGCTGTGTGTTGTCTCATGCTTTTAAAAAAAAAAAAAATACAGGTAAAATGTACTTGGTTTTGTAACTTCTCAGACAGCATAAACTTCAGCCTTGTCCCCGGATGTGGTGGCGGTGACCAGGGGTTATTTATAAATTGTTACCGTGACTTAAAAGAAAATAATTGTAGAAGTGAACTAATAATAAATTTACTTTTGTAACTAAATTTACTTCTGTAACTGTTANTCTGTGGAAATCCTGGTTTCCTGCGCCCTCTCTGCCTGTTACGCGCCTCTGTTCTGGGAGTTCCGGCCACATCACTTGAATTTGGGACTTCTTAAAATTCCAGTATAAAAATTTACTTTTTAACCAGCGTTGCAACAAAACGAATAGCGGCGAGCACGCCCCCTGAGCGCCGGCCCGCTCGCCTTCCTCTCTTGACAGTTCTTTTATTGGGCGTGTTACACCAATACGTGCTCATTTTCTTCCCTTCTGTAATCTCTCTAGGAAGCACGAACTTCTCCGAGCTGCTTTTGAAGTTCAAGCAGTTGAATATGCCGGTTCGTGCATTACTAAGGCTCGCTCCTCTGTTGCTTAGAAATCCACAGTCCATGGTGCTGTAGGTCCGCGGCGCTCATTCTGCGTGTGGCTGCTGAACGACGGAGCCAGCTGTGTGTTGTCTCATGCTTTTAAAAAAAAAAAAAATACAGGTAAAATGTACTTGGTTTTGTAACTTCTCAGACAGCATAAACTTCAGCCTTGTCCCCGGATGTGGTGGCGGTGACCAGGGGTTATTTATAAATTGTTACCGTGACTTAAAAGAAAATAATTGTAGAAGTGAACTAATAATAAATTTACTTTTGTAACTAAATTTACTTCTGTAACTGTTACAAATACGTCTTTTGTGGTGAATTCTGAAAAGACCGTGGCTGGGAACCCTACGGTTTCCTTGTTTTTATAACTTCTTTGCTTGTGATCTATCACAATCCGCTTCCACGGGGTATTGTAGATGTTTAGGAGGCGGGCAGCCCAGAAGACACCAAACTTGCTTTTGCTCTTGGGTCTCAGGCTGGAAGGGAAAGCAAACCACCTGGCGTACCGCTCACGTCGTGCCGGGTATGCTTTTTGAGAACCGGCATGATTTTTCAGTCCCATTCATGCGATGTATCGCTATGTTTTTTGGTCTCGTAAAGGCCACCGCATCTCTCTTCCGTAAGCACGCGTGCTCTGTAAGTACACACCACTCTGCTCTGGCTCATCCGCGATATACTCGCTGCTGCACTGTTTACATCTTTTTTTTTTCTTTTCTAATCTTTGTTCTGCAATTAGTCAGTGGCTGCTGAGAAAACACCTGCCTCCACTACGTTACGTTATGTCTGGGCAAGAACTGAAACTACTTACAGACAATTTAAATAATTGGGCAATGGTTTGTGTTTCCTTCATCTCTGCTGCGATGCCGTGTGTGTTTTCCCCAGAGCACTGAACTTGGAGCGCGGCTGGTTCCGTATTTGTTCTGGGCAGGCCAGGCACTTAATTTTTCATAAAACAGGTGGAGTTACTCCAATAAAAGCAGCCGGGGGTTGAATGATTACTACGAGAAAAGCAGCCAGAGCCAAGCGGTTGGACTGTGCTTGCTGTGAGGTTTCAAATTTGAGCTTGTTCTCTGGGACTTGTGCTGAACCTGGTCCCCTTTTTTCTTTTTTTTCCTCCAAACCCTGGAGTAAAGGAGCCAGAGGATTTTAGGGAGGGGACAAATGGGCGGAGGAAAGCAATTAGGAGCGCTGAAGAAGAAAGGAAGAGTAGGAAGATCTTGCAAGCCTCCTAAATGTTATTAAAAAGAACGCTTTTAATGTCTATGAACCAAGGTTCTCAGTTGCTTGAGATGCCCTGAAAGAAGGACCTGAGCTCCAGCCGCGTGGAGCCCGTGACAAATCCCAGCCCCGTCCCCTCTTTTTGAAGCTGTTCAGAAGTTGATCCAATTTCCTTGGGCACCCGCAGAGGAAAGTCAGTGGGGTTTTTTGGTTTTTTTTTTTCGGGGGAGGTTAGGGACAAAGAGCTCCAAGGCAGCGGCTTTGGAGCTGCCTCTCGGCTGCCAGCCCCCGGAGCTGTCCTGTTGGGGGGTTGCACGGCTCCCCCGTTGGCAAAGGGAAGCGAGCGGATGGGTTTTTCCTATCCCGTGGCCCTGCTGCTGGCTCTGGGTCAGGGGTTGCAAAAGAGGAAATCAGATGTGTCCTGAGGGGAGTTCCTGCGCGGGCTGGGGGGGCACAGGAGGGTTTGCATTTGGGATTTTGGAAAGGAGCGGGAGCACCTAGCGGTGCCTCTCTGACAGCTGGGGACATGGAGTTCAGTCTTCTGAAAAACAAAACCAAACCCAACTCCTCCGCAGGTCCTTCCTCTCGTGTGAATTAAATAAACCTGTTACTGAGTATGGAAACCCCCGCTTCTGCCCCTGGATGCCGCGAGGCCCGGCCGTTCCTTCCCCCGGGACAGCGGTGCGGGCCGGGCGCAGGGCTGTGTGCGCCCTCCCTCCCTCGCTTGCAGCTTGGGGAAGTTGTTTTCTTCCTTCTAAGTTGGAGAAATGCAAAGCATTAAACGCTCGCTTCCCAAAGCTAACGAAACCGCGCTTTCCTCGGCTCTCCCCCCCCCACACCCACCCCCTCCTTTTCTGAGGACGAAGCGTTTTTAGCCTCCTCAAGCCTCCGCCGCACGCACAGAACAAGTCACACGCCTTTATCCCCGATATTATTTTTGCCCCGTGCGTGGGGCGGGAGGGCGAGCAGAGAACGCAAACGCTGGATGCTGAGTGCAAAGCTGAGAACCCTGAGCGGACGGCGGGCTAACGCCCCTCGCTCTCCCGCTGGATGAACGGGGCTTTGTCCCGCGTTCGGCCGGGTTCGGGCAGCAGTCGGGCACTTGGGCTCCGTGCTCCTGCTGCCGGGAGCCCGCTGCTGCCCGGTGCCTCGGCAAGCGCCGCGATGAAGACGCGTTTGACCACGAACGAAAAAAGCAAAGAGGTGCAAAGCGCAGCTTCCCTGGGGCTGGAGGAGGCGTCTCCCCGTGCAGCCGGGCTTAGGGTGCTCGCGGGTCCAAGGGCGCACGTGCCCAGGGCATGGCTCTACCGCCTCGGCAGCACCCTGCCCACCCTTGCTTCGGCCTCGGGGCGTAGGAAGGGGAGCGTGTGGGTGGGTGCGTGTGCGTGTGCGAGCCTCTCGAGCCCCGTGAAGTCAAGAGCCGAGAGGCTTCCTGTTTCCTTTTTAAGGTTTAACAGAATTTGAAAGCAGCCGCCGCGGCGACCTGGACCAATGATCTGGGCAGAGCGACGGGGGAGTTTCGTCTCGGGGTGCCTGGCGCCCGTTACGAATGCCAGCATCGCTCTCGCGGCCCCACGTGGAGCCCCCGCGCTCCCTCCGGCCCCGGGGTCTCCCCCGGCCTGCCACGGTAAGGTGCTGTCTCCTGCTGCGCGCGAGGTTTCAAACGCTGCTTGCTTTAGCCGTGAATGGCGAGAAATGTGTACGCGCGATAGGTTTTGCAGTGCCTCGTGCTGCTGCGCGTCCCTCGGCCCGCGCTCTCGCGGGGTGGATATCTTAAAGTTCGCGTGTCTGGGCTGCGGGCGCCGGCTGCTGCTTGGGTTTCGGGCTTCGCCTCGTCCCGCTGCGGCTGCCCGAGCGCCCGTGGAGCGTGTGCTGCCCCCGGGCAGCGGGGGCTCTGCGTGGGGAGCCCTGGCTGCGGTGGGATGGGGGGAGGACTTTGGGGGTGCCCTGGGCGGTGTGGGGGGCAAGGCAGGGGCGGTCTCAGCACACGGGGTGCCCCCGCAGCGTCCCCCCTCTGCCTCCCCCAGCACGATGGCCTGTGCCCAGCATCCCCGCGCCTCGCAGCCTCCCCTGGCTCCCTTGCAGGCTCTCGCTTGCCCCTGACACGGGTGGGCAAGGGGACCCGTCCAGCCCCCCCGGCAAGCCCGAGGCTGGGGGGTCCCTGGGGCAGCCCTGGGACCTGCTCTGCTCCCTGCCCGCAGGTGGGAGCCGGGTGCTCGGCCCCTCGGGGGGCTTTGCGGAGGGCAGCGGCTCCGCTCGGGCGCGGAGACGGGGGAGACGGGACACGGAGGCTCCCTGCCACCCACCGGCAGCACCCCTGGGGCTCTTCCTCCCCAGCCGGGGTCCCGTGCCCAGATAACCATGGGCAGCAGCTCCCGGCGGGAGCTCGGCGCAGCCGGGGACGGAGGCCGGGCTCCTCCGGCGTCATGCCTCGGTACCCAGAGTGCTTAGTCACCTCTCTGGGGTTTTATTTTTATGCTGCGCTCGCAAGCTGTTGGCGTGCTCTCCCTTGGGCTTTGGGCGAGGAAAGGCAGCAGCGCGGCGGCATCCTGCCGCTCCCAGGGTCCCGCCACGCAGGACCTGCTCTTTTTTGCCACGGGAAGCAAATACATCCATCCGACGCGTCCCAAACCATGCCCGGCTCGGGTCTGCTCGTGTTTCCCTATGGCCGTCCTGGAACTGAGCGGCTCTGCGAGGGGTTTAGCAGCCCACGGGACCCTGGCGGCCCCCTCCAGCCCCTGCCCTCGCTCAGCTTTCGCCCCCGGGTCCATCCTGCGGCAGCGCGTTCCCCCTCCAGCCCCCCGCAGAGACAGTTTCCTTCCTTCGCTGTTGTTTTTTTTTTTGCTTTTAATCCCGGTCGGTCGGTGCCCTTGGAGGTCCCGGCCGTGGCCGTGGCGGAGAGCACGGCTTCTCCAGCCCGTCCCGCAATGGCGGCTCAGCCGCCCCGCGCGTCGCGCCCGGGCTTTGCCACCGGCGCTGGGGACGGAGACCCCCGGTGCGGTAGCCTCATGGCCGCTGGAGCGCGGTGCCTGTTCCAAACCAGGCCTGCCCCATCGCCGCCTTCCCCGCCAAGTTCCTTTTTTGGGCTGGGGCGCGCAGTTTTTCGGCAACAGTGACCTCTGTCGGCATCGCCGCCGGGGCCCGGTGCCACCGGCTTGGCCCCCACTATCACCCAGCTGCATCCCACCCATCCATCACCCCTGCCGGCGCCTTCCACCTCTCTCCCTCTTCCCATCCTCGCCACGAACGGGGAAACTCCTCGGTCAGCGGGGGCAAATCCTGCCCTCCCCGCGTCACCTCCAGCCCTGGCTGCTGCGTGATCGCGTGGCGAAGCCCTTGCAGCTACTGCCGGTGTTACGGTAAGCACGCGTGCTGGGCGGCAGCTGCCGGCTCTGCTCAGAACCGGAGAAAAGTTACCGAAAGGTCTCCCGAGGACAGCCCAAAAACCGAAAACCCGGCGGAGATTTAATTTAAGAGCCTGCACGGTCAGCCTCCGTGAGTCATGTAAACAGAGATGTTACAACCGGTGACTAATCCCGGTAGCACTTTCTGTGAGTGTTTCATCTCCATTCACGTTTCACAGGAGTATTTTTCACGATTTAAAGTAATAATAAGAAGAAGAAGAAGAAGAAACGCGGGCGATTTTTACAGGAAGGAGGGGAAGGAAGTGTTCTGGCTGCGAAGCGGTGCTGGCAGGCGGAGGCTGCGGGGTCACATTTGGCTCGGCGGAGGACGCTGAGCTGGTCAGCTCTGCCCTCTGCTCCCCCGCCTGTGGCTGCCCGTGCCCCTGCCTGCTCGGGCAGAGGGGCTTTGCCTCCTGGAAGATGCTGCCAGCACCCATACGGCAGCCCGACGCGTGCCGGGCCGTGCCGCGCCGTGCCGGCGGGCTCAGCAGTCTGGGGCCGGCTGCAGGTGGTGGCGAGTTTTGGAGGGCTGTGGGGCCGTGGCGGCGGCCGGGGGAGTGACTCAGAGGCGCTTTGGGGCTCTGTGGTTTTGCTTTTATGGTTTTGCTGTGACTTGTTTTTTCGCTCTGCGGGAAGGCAGGTGCTGGCATGCCCAGCAAATCAGCCGTCCCGCGGGATCCCGGCCGTCCCGCGGGATCCCGGCCAGCTGCTGGGACGTTTCGGGGTCGTTGCTTTTGCCCGTACGGATTTGTGCAGCCGAACCCCCCCGGCGACGCAGGCGGTGGCGTCTCACGGCATGTGGTCCCTTGGGACGTCTGCCTCGGACCAAGCATCCCTCGGGAAAAATCCGACTCGGAAGGATTCCTCCGCAGGGCTTCGTGCTCCAAAAACGCACCCCACCGGTGCCCAAAAAAAACCCGAGAGAAACCCAAACCTCTCGCCGCTCCTTCCTCAAAGGTGCCTTCGCCCCGCGCTCCCTCGCAGTGGGGTTTGGCAGAAAAATGAAGCCGGGGCGGCATTTCCAGATTTGTTTCCTTCCCCCCCCCCCCCCAAAAAAAAATATTTTCTTCTCTAGGCGTTATTTGTATTCTCCATCCCGCGGCACTGCAAGGGCTGAAGCTCTGCGAAGCCAGTGGTTTCCCCGAGCCGCTGGCACCGGCTGATGCCGCCCTCCTCCCCGCACCACCCTGGGACCAGATGGAAAGGTTTCCACCCCTTGGGGACGTTTGATTTTCTTTTTGGAAGGAAAATTGGATTTTTGACAACAATAATTTACCCACCCCCCCAAAAAAAACCCCCAAACCCCACCACCCCCTTTGTGCAGAGAGCCCTGGCTTTCCGTAAAGCTTGCAGCTGCACGCTGGAGAGGGCTGGGGGGTTCCGGTGAACCGGGGTTTTGAGCTGGGCCAGCAAACTGGCTTTTTCNCCCCCAAAAAAAAAACCCCCAAACCCCACCACCCCCTTTGTGCAGAGAGCCCTGGCTTTCCGTAAAGCTTGCAGCTGCACGCTGGAGAGGGCTGGGGGGTTCCGGTGAACCGGGGTTTTGAGCTGGGCCAGCAAACTGGCTTTTTCCAGAGAGATGGTAATGACTGCCAGCACATTTTCCGTTTTTGTTGCAATATTTTTGGGGGGAGGGGAGCGGGACGAGCGTTTTCCGACCACGCGCACGTGCGCCAGCCCTCCTCCTGCCCGCGGGGCGATTTCTTCCACCGTGCCTCCGGGTAGGACGTGTCTGGGGCGAGCTCCGGGGATGTCCCCGGGCAGCGCCGGACGAAAAGGGCCGCCCATCCCCTCCATGCCTTGGGGGCGATACCCAAGCGTTCGGGCCCGCGGCTCAGCGAGCGGCCGACGCTGCTGCCAGGTAGCCGCCGTGGGGCTCCGATGCCTCCGGACCTCCGCAGCTCCTCGGTTCCTTTCGGTGGGGTCTCGCGATCCCTCAAGGCCCAGCCAAGCTGGCCACAGAACAGCACGCCGCTTCCAGGCCTGGGCTCCCATGGTCACATCGTACTGAAATAATTAGGGAGGAGGGGGTCGCGCGTCGGTCCCTCGCCCTGCTTCCCCCTCCGCTTGCGCGGTGCCTGCCAGCTGCCCCAGCCCTTCGGGGCAGGGGAAAGCCAAAAGCTCCCGGCGAGAGCGGGAGCCGGCAGCATCGGTGCTTTAGCGCGGATAAATTCAGCGACAAACCGCGCAGGGCTCCCCGTGGAGCGGTGCCAAACAGCCCACGGGGTCTGCAGGGATGCAGCGGGTTTAAAACGCCGCGGGGCAATGCGTAGAAATATGTAATTACCCCTCAGGTTCCCTCTGGATACTACAGCAAGCATCACCGCCGCAGCCAGCCTCTGTAGCGGGCTGTCGCCGCGTCGACACCTCGGTGCAGGTGACTTTTGCTTCTCGTATGAGAAATCGGTGAAAGCCACAGACAAGGGCGCCAAGGGGCCGGTGTTTTGGTGTTTTGGTGGGGTTTTTTTCCCCCTGGCCCGTGGGCGCTCGCGCTCATCAGCTAAGCCGGCGCATCGGCCAGCGGCCATCCCCACGGCGGCTCCCTCAGGCACGGCCGGCAGCGAGCGAGCGGCGGGTTCGCCACGGGTTGCCACCAGAGTGACCGCAGCGAACCTGAGGTTAGGAGCTGGTGGCGACGGCGCTGGAAGGGTTAAAGCCACCGTCGAGTGGTGGGGGCACTGGGGGACGCCCGGACGCTGGAGGTGTCGAGGGACCGGGTGTGTCGTGGATGCTCACCGGGATGCTCGCCAGAGCCCCGAGCCGCTGCTGCAGCCGCTCCGGCATCGCAAAAACCTTTTTCTGTCTTTAAAAATAGTGTGAGTTTGCGAAAGGCTGATTACAGCCGATTACCCCCCTGCCGGGGCTCTTCGCCGCGTGACTCATCTCTGAACTCCAGCTGAATCAGGGAGCAAAAAAACCTGCCGGTAAGCCATTTTCGGGTGGGTTCGTTTTCTTGAAACACCTAAGAACCGTACTCCCGGCCGCGCCGAAATCGTGCAAAACAGAAATTGAGCGTGGAAAAAACCGGGGCGGGGGGCGCGAGCAGGGCGACAGCCGCCGTGCCGCAGCAGGGGAGCGGGCAAGGGGCCCTTAGGTGGGCAGGGAAAGGGCTGGGAGCCGAGGAGCATCTCGGGTGGGCGCTTGCCGGAGCTGTTCCCCGGGGGACGGCGGCGTTTTCCATCACCCACGTGGCAGCCAGCAGCCTTTCCCACGAGGTTTGCAGGGAGGTCGTGGCTTTTTTTTAGCCCGTCTGATGGGGATGGGGATGGGGGAGGAAAACCGGAGCGGAGAGGCTGGAGGGGCATCCGCGTGCCCCAGAGCTTGGGGATGCAGCCCTTGACTGAAAGACCGGAGGGTCAGGGGCCGCTCAGCAGAGCCTCCTGCCACCCGCCGGGACAGCGGATTTTGGTGCCTGCATCCCGTCCCCTCCCCAGCCCCCTGCTGCCGCCACGGTCCCCGTGGGTTTGGCTGCAAGCCCTGGGAAACGCGACCTTTCCCAGCGAAGGCTCTTTCCGATGGGAAAAAAAACCCCGAGCCTTTCCCAACGGGTGCAGCCGGCCGCTTCGGGGGAAGCGGGAGTGCCCGTCGGCCGTGGGAACGTCTCCCTTCCCCGCGTCTCGGCGGGGGGTGACGGGGCCGTATAAACCCGCCGACGCGTCCCGGGCCGGGAGCTGCGGCGAGGAGAGGCCGGGTAGGACGTCGGATGGCTTCGTTACGGCCCGAGAGGCGTGGGAGATCCGCGCGCGGCTTTTCCTGGCGGGGTTTGGAACGGGGGGGATACCCCTGCGCCCGGGGAAGCGGGGGTCTCCGCGCCGGGAGGGCATGCCGGTAAGGCAGGGGGGGCTGCGCTTGAGGGGGCTGCCGTTCGCCCGGGCCGATGGACTTTTTATCTGCCCGAAGGCCACGCGCTCGGAGCCCGGGGAAGGGTGCTAAAGCCCAGCTTTCCTCTGTTTCCCTGGCGTTCCCCCCGTTATTTCCATTAACGCTTGACATTTAACGGCGCTCACGCAGAAGCTGGGCAGGTTCGGGCTGCGGGCTTTCCCCAGAGAAGCTGGTATTAAACCCTTGTCATTAAGTGCCCGTAAAAGGGGAAGCGAAGGGATGAATCCCTGGGGAAACCCTCCCCCCGCGCGGCTGAGCATCCCGCCCCGGGCGCACGCTGCCGGCACCCGAGGCGGCACAAAGCCTTGGCCCGTTTGCCACCCCGCGGCGCAGAACCGCGCCGGCGTAAACCTGGGGGCGAAACATCCACGTGCGGGGTCCCGCTCTGCTCCGGCGTCCGGCGTTCCCGTTCCCGCTAACGAAGGTCTCGTCCCTCCGCAGGTGATTCGCTGGCCCTTCACTGAAACGCGAGAAGCAGAAGAGGTTTTTCAAGCAGCCTAAATGAAAAAAGAGCTTATTTTTGGCCCCCCCAGGGCAGCAGACCCTGCCGGGCTGGCCGGTGGCGCTGGAGGAGGCGGCAGCGGGTGAGTCGGCAGGAGCACGGCTGTCCCGCTGGGAGCAGGGGCCGAGGGGTGTTTGGGTTCTTCTTCCCCTCCTAATTATTTCCGCCGCCTCGGTGGTGGGAAGTAAGCGACGTTTGTGCCCGCGCAGCCGGCGCTTTGGGGGTTTTTTTTAACCCGCTCCCATGAAAACATACCCAGCTCTGGTGCTTTTCTCCCCGCCGCAGGCGCTGGCTCCGGAGGATGCGCGGAAGGAGCCGCGGTTCTGGTGAGTGTCTCCGTGGGACGGGCGGCACGGCTTTGGGATGGGCGGTTTGGGGTGCCCGGCGCACCCTGCAAGGCGTCGAGCCGGGCGGACCACCCCGACGGGGAAAGCCCCCGCGCCGGAGCTCCTTACCTTGGAAGCCCCGGGGCTGGGGAGGGCCCTCTGAGAGCATCGGTGGCTCCGCTCGGCTGCTGGAAACGTGTGTTTTTTTGAGGCCGCGCGGTTCCAGTAAATGAAAGCGGGGCTGCTGTATCGCGGGCCACGTGATGAGGGTTTTTGGTAACTTGGCGCCCGTTTGACGAAGAGGAAGAAAGGAAAAACCCCACGGAGCGGTGGGGCGGCGGGAGGCGCTGCGCCTCGTGTGGGCTTGCCGGCCAAAAATGAGTCAGCAGCGAGCGGGGCTGCTGGAGGAGAGGGCAGAGCAGTGCCCGGGGATGCTCTTGCTGCTGCTGCTGCTGCTGCTGGTGCTGCTGCTGGTGGTGCTGGTGGTGCTGGTGGTGGTGCTGCTGGTGCTGCCGCACGGGGCCATGCAGGGATGGAGCCTCTCACCGCGGCACCAGCTTTTGCCTCTGCCCCTCTCTCTCCTCCTGCGGAGAAGCAGCCGGGCGCTGGAGGCATCGGCACCCAGGCAGCCGCATGGGTGCAAGCGGGGGTGCCCATCCCCGCGGCCTTTGCGAGCCCCGGTTCGCCCCCTCCAGCAAGCACCCGGGTGTCCCCGTGCCCGCGTGGCAGAGGAAGAAAAATGATTGTTGAACCCAGGCGTGTGTTAATCACGGCATCCTTAAACCAACCACAAAACCCACTTTGAAGCCTGAGCGCGCGGTTGCGTTGTGCTGACGAAAGGGGTTAATGGTGCCTGCAGGCCGAAAGCGGTGGGGCTGCCTTTTGGCTGCCTTTTGGATGGCTTTTGGCTTCCCCGTCCCTCGCCTCCGGGGTGGCGGGGGGTGGCAGCGGGGGGTCCGGCTCCGGCCGGGGTCCCCATCGCCCGACTCACGCAGCAGCCGCAGGGCTGGGCACGGATTCCTGATGCCAGGTTTCCAAACCCAACTTTTCCTGGGGATTGAAACTTGCCGGGGAATTCTAAAAAAAAAAAAAAAAGAAGAAAAAAGAAAAAGCTCTGAATTAGAGCAAAACTGAGTATTTTTAAAATACCCACGGGTTTCCTGTGGGGCTGTAGCGGAGGCGCCCGGGGGAGCTGCGGGATGAGGGCTGCGCCCGGGGGCTGGGCGGAAAAAGCCACGGTCGTGGCCGAGGAGGAGAAAGAGGAACTGCTCCCGTGTGAGAACCTCCAGGGAAACGGGTTTGAAGAACAGAGAGGAGCCAGAGGGTTAAACCCAGGCGGGGTATCGAGGCTGGAGATGATGCCCTGGGCAGCCCCGGCTGCCTCCTTGCCCGCTGTGAGCGGAGCCGGGGGCTCAGGGCCGTAGCCGGCCCGGGTTTGGATACCTCCAGGGACGCCTGCACTTTGTACGGCCAGGTCTGCGTCACGGTTCCGCGCGCCGGGTGAGGGTGACTCAGCCGCTCTCCTCTCGCCGGGAGTGGTAACCATGAGCAAAGCCATCGGCATGGCTTTGGCGTGCCGTGCCGGAGAGCATCGCGGGGATGCGGGGAGCTGAGTCCGGCTGGAAACCACCCACCCACCCGTGCCGCCGCGCATCCCCGGCACGTGCCGCCGCGCGTCCCCAGGACCGCAGCTTCCCGCCTCTGCCGGGGGGGCCTGGCGCCGTCCCCCTCCCCTGCCGCCGTCCCCCTCCCCTGCCGCCCCGCAGCACGGCGGCAGAGGAAAGAGCTCGTACCACGCCGTTCGTTCGTGGCGCCCCAAAACCGAAACTAATGCTCGCCGTAGGTGGGGATTTCTGCCGGAGCGTCAAAGCGGCGCTCCAGCCTGGCCCCCGCCAACGCGCGAGCCAGCCGGCGGGCGGCAGGCAGCAGGGCGGGAAGGAGGGCGGCTGCGGCCCCGTCGCCCACCCAGCCGCTCTCCCCAGGCCGGGCCGGGCTTCCCGGGGGGCTCCAGCCAGGAAGGGGCATGGTGCACGGCTTTCCAGTGCTTCGGAGTCTTCCAGATTTTAGGGGTTTATTTTTTTAAAAAAAATATTTGCCGTTTGAGACCAAGCGTGGCACGGAGGCGTCCCTACCCGTACTCGCTGGGCTCCTCGGCTGCACGTACAGCGTTAAAATAAGGCAGGTCTTCTCCCTGGCTGTTGCTCTGCACTGAGCAGCGCCTAAATACTGTTCTTTTTCCTACCCATGTAGAAAACATTCCGTGTTTTCACACTACTCTTCCACGCCGTGTTTTCGAAACTCCCGTTTATCAACCACGTATGCGACAGCTTTGGCGGTCTGGCGCCGAGGAGCTTCAACGATCTCAATCCTGCTCGTGGTTCTCATTTTTAAACATCATAAAATCCCCATTCGCAGCAACGGCAGGCGCGGCGGCGTGCATCGGGAATTCGGTCGCTAGGATAGCCAGGACACCCAAGTCACACCGGCTTGTTTGAAAAGAGCGCGGCTCCGAGCGGAACCAAACCGCTTAAGCGCGCTTCGTCTTCGCCGGCGGGAGAAATCGCTGGTCGCGAGCGGGGCTGGGGGTTTTCAGAGATGCCTGGTGAAGCACAAAAATGCGCTTTTGCTTTTGCCTCGGGTGCTGCTCGCCGGTTTGGGCAGGGGGAAGACGTGCGCCGTCGCACGCCGGCCGCGCTGCACCGCTCCCGCATCGCGGGGAAAAGGAATTCCCAAAGCACCGCGGCGAGTCGTTCCCAACGCATCGAGTCAGTGGCGGAGCTTTGCGAAACCCGCTTTTCCTAAACCGTCGCTCGTAAAACAGAACCAGCCGCGCACGCGCGCGATTCGGCAAAGCCCGCAGGGAGAGATGGGTCCTGCGCCCGCCGCGCTCCATGGTCCCAAAATGAGGAAAGACGGAGGCACTCGGAGCAGCCGGTCTGGCTTTTCCTGCGGGAGGTTTATTGCGCTACTGCGAGTTTACGCGGGCTTTGAAACCTGTTGGCGATGGTGCGCTCTGCCGGGTTATTGCCTCCGTTTTCTGGGATAGGTGTGGGTTATTCCCTCCGTTTTCGGATACGTTCCAATAGAGGTGTTTTCCGATCCGCACGTTTTCTGATACATCTAGATATTTAAGCGCTGGGGGAGTGCAGTCAGTCTTCTTCAGATGCGTTTTCCCGATCCGCCTCGCTCGTACCGGACTGTCGCGTTTTAATTTTCTTGTAAATTTTAAATTTTTTTTTTAAATTAAGCCAGGTGGGGTTTTAATTTTAAAAAGGAAAAAATATTTTGGTAGAGGTAAAAAAAAGAGGGGGAAGCTGCTTGGGGTTTCTTTGGTGGGGTTTGGGGTCTGGGTTTTGAAAAACTCCGTTTTTCCAGCACTTTCTGCGCGGGGCAGTTCCCGCCGAGGGCTGTGTGGGGGTTGGTAAGAAGGCGACGGCCCGGCCCACGGCCGCGCTGCTCCGCGCCCCGGCGAGGCTCGGCACCCCGGCGAGGCTTCGTGCCCGGGGAGGCTCCGCACCCTGCAGCAGCTGAGCCCCACACCAGCGTCTCGTCCGCCACCCCCCCCCCAAAATCTTCAATGTTTTCACCACTTCCAATATATTTTTTAAAATAACAATCGTTCGAACGTTTTCCGTGGTTTTTTCCGTGTTTTCCCACAGCGGCAGCGGCAGGAAGGAGCCGCCCGCTCCCCGGCGCTGCCGCTGAGACGCAGCCGCATCCCCGGCTGGGCTGCCAAGCGTTGACCGTCCGCTTCCTAGGAGCAAAACTGGGAACTACGAAGGCCGGACGCGGCCCAGCGAGCAGCCGGCAGCGCCTCGCGCACACCGCCCGCGCCGGCCGAGCACTGCCCTCGCGAGGAGCTTTTCACCGATTTCACCCTTGCTCGCCGTGCCGAGGCTTCGACATCGACATCCCTTTAGGGGCTGGGGGGTGGTTGGACGCGGGCGGCGCGGCGAGGCGCCTCGGTTTCTGCTACTGGTGTTTCTGGTACTGATGATATTTCTGGTACTGATGTTTCTCAAGCCCTGCGAGAGACGGAGGGGGACGGGGTGTCACCAGCGCGCTTGGCGCCCTGGTGAGCTGAAGCGGGTGCTTTCGAGGCAGTGGCCATCCATCCTCCTCACTACGCGTAAATATTTTCTGCGCTCGAGCTTTCTCGTTGGCGGGGTCGAGATGGCGGCTCGGGACTCCTTGGGCCCAAGCTCCCGGCTGCTATCCCAAAATATTTGCCTCTCTCTCACCCGTGCATCCTTCTGGAGCTGCCTGGGCGGTTGCTGTCTCTCTCGGTGCCCCGAATAAAAGCCCAAATTAAACGCGGGTGCCCAGAGGACGGGCCAGCCGTAGGGTTGGCAGGGGCCGGGAGCCGTGGAAATGGGAACGCCGGCCCTTGGCTCGGCCCACGGGAGCCGCGCCGTTGTTAACGCTCGCGTGCCGGAGTAACGCTCCGCTGGGAAAGGCGGTGGCAACGCGGCCCGCGGCTGCAAACAGGAGGCCAAAGGCTCTGCGCGTGCTGGAGGCGGAGGGTTTGGGTGGGCTGCCGCGAGGGTTTTCTGCTGGCGGCGATGGTATCCTGCGACGGTAATAAATGACGGAGGAAAGAGGCCAGTGAGCCCCGTTCCCCCGCTGACAGAAGTGATTTGTAGCTAAGCCGGTGCGGCAGACGCGCTGAGCAAGCGCTTTTTCGCGGGAGCCGAAGCAAGGGAGGGCTCCGCGCTGGCGCTGGCACCGCGGGCTTTGGGGAGGGCGACCCTTCCGGGCCCCACCGCCGGCTCCGCGCCGGGCTAAGGGCGGCCCGCTGCGCCGGGTATCGCCCTGCTCCCAAAACGGGGAAGGCACCGGGGTTCGGGCAGCGGGGCCCGGCGCGGCACGCGCCTCCCGGCGATGCTCTATAACGGGCTGTGGTTTGACCCCGGGTGGGAGGGTTTCGCCTGACGCACCGTTTATTTGCATCGCCTCGTCTGAAATGAGTGGTTCGGGACAGTTTCCCCGGGCTCGGCATCCCTCTGCCCCTCTCTCTCCTCCTGCGGAGAAGCAG